>JAHRHZ010000189.1:326209-354742 GCA_024137785.1 Ginglymostoma cirratum | reverse complement strand
GTCAGCTTTCCTGCTCCTCTGATGCTGCCTGGCCTGCTGTGTTCCTCCAGCTCCATACTGTGTTATCTCTGACTCCAGCATCGGCAGTTCTTAGTATCTCTGACTATCTCTTACTATCTTGGTATGGGAGTAACTTGCAATTCTTTTCTGTACAACATTATTCTTGGAGGTAATTAGTCTCTGGGGCAGTGTGGAAACACATCATTTGGTCCATCGAGTCCCCATTGACCCTCTGAAGTGTATCCCACCCAGACTTACCCTGCATTTACCATGGTTAATCCACCTAACGTGCACAGCTTTAGACCGTGGATGACCTGGAGGACATCCACGTAGACACAGAGAGAATGTGTAAATTCCACACGGGCAGTCGCCTGGGTAGAATCAAACCTGGGTCCCTGGTGTTGTGAGGCAGCAGTGATGACCAGGGAGCCCGCAGTTTATAACACAGTAGCAAACATTCCAGACCTGTGAAAATATGAGATTTTCATTATCTAACTGGCTTTGATATTTGGAGAAGCTGCTTGAAATTACCACTTAGTCTAGTCATTTGCTTGTAGAAGCCAGTTACATATTAAAGTTAGTCTTTAACTCACTTTGGACAGCATTAAATGGTGGAGCACAGAACAAGGTCTTATCAGTGAATCCCACTCTCCTCTGCTCTTTATCCTGTATTCCTGTAACTTCTTTCTCTTCAAATATTTTTCAATTTTCCCTCTTTGAAACTTTATACTGCATCCCCAAGGCCTTTGTGTCCTATTGGGAGTGCTGGGCCCAGATTTGGGGGCACAGTCTTCCAGCTGAGGCTTCCCCAGTTGATTTATGGAAGTTTAAGAGGACTCCCTTTGTTTCATGGTCTGTTTCTATCATCCAGTTTAGTCCTGGAATCTTCAAAGATTTCTGCACCATTTAACCCCTTCAGCACGATCTCCTTCTTAGCTTTGAAGAGAGGGATTGGAGGGAGTGTGTGGCACAAGTGCCAGTGTGGATTGGTTGGGCCAAATTGCTTGTTTCTGCACCATCTATCCTTTGTAAATACACAGGAACAAGAGGAATACATCCAACTCCTTCGGCTTGTTCTATCATTTAATTCTGCCAACTGTCCCTCCATTATCTCCAGACTCAATTGCTGTGACACACCCTTGTCTTGTCTCCTCAGCGTTATCTTGAGGTCATCCAAAACTGTGCCCCTGGGGTGTAACTCAGGCCAAGCCCTATCGATCCATCTGTGCTCCACGACCTCTATGGCTTCACCCTATCCCTATCTCTGTAACCTCCTCCAGCTCTTGGTTGAACAACATCTTGACTTTAAACTTCCCCTCCTTGTTTTCAAATCCCCCGTATCTCCCTGACCGTCCCCTGAGATCTTTGTGCTCATCCAATTCCCTGGTAAATGTCACCCCTTTACTACCAATCATTTCAGATACTTCCTAAAATCTCCATTTTGATCCAGGCTTTTGATCTCCTGTCATAGTCAGCTCCCTGTCTGGCTGGGTGTCACATTGAGTAATATGACACCAGAGAAGGTTATGATGAACTTATGTAAAACGCTTGTTAGACCTCAACTGGAGCATTGTGTACACTTGTGGGTGTTGCATTATAGGAAAAATGTGAATGCATTGGAGAGGATACAGAGATGGTTTGCAAGAGTGGATTCAAGGATGAGATATTTTGGTCATGAGAATATTTGGAAAAATTGGGGCTGTTTGGAGAGAAGAAGGCTGAGAAGTTTGATAGAGGTTTTCCAAACAAGTAGAAGAATTGACAGAGTAGTTAGGGAGAAGCTGTTCTTGCTCGTAAAAGAATTGAAAACAGAGGACATAGATTTAAAGTGATGCACAAATGAAGCTAGGGTAATGTGGGTAAAATCTTGTTCACACAGAGTGTAATTATGGTATGAAATGCACTACATGGAAATGTGGTGGAGACTCGTTCAATTGAGGCATTCAAGAGACCATTTGATGATAATGTAAATGGAAACAATAAGCAGGGTTAGGAGGGAGGAAAGGTGGGAGAGTGGCATTAGGTAATGATGTTCATTTAAAGAGCTTGTACAACACAATGGGCAGAATGGCCCCTTTCTGCACCATAATAATTCTGTGATTATGTGAAAAGCTTTGGAGGCATTTTGAGGTCAAAAGAAGCTGAGTTTTTGTTGGCGTTGCCTCGCCGCCTGGATTTTGTAACTGTTATTAACCAAACCATTAATAACCAAAGCAACGAACCGTTCCTAGATTCTTAGTGCTTTTACTATGTTTAGTAGCACTGAGCATCTTCTTTTCTCCACTTCCAAGACTTGTATTTCCCCTGGAGCAGGTTGCCAGCCGCTATAATTTGAAAGGTGCTAACTCCACATCCACTGGGACAAATGGAGAGTCTCTCCCATCTTGGCAGGAGTGATTTTAACACTGAGCTAAAAGCGCCATCTGTGGCAAATGGATCCCAGAGTAGGATTTGACTCTGGGGTTTCTGATTCAGAAGCAGGGACGCTCCCTCCTCCTCCTCCTCCTCCCCCACGCCCTCACTGCTAGCATCATCATAGACACGTAAAAGATGCAGGGCAGGATGGTGAATGCAATAAACAACATTGTAAAGAAAGCTAAGGATTGACCAGAGCTTTGAATGAAATGACACTAATCCCACTTTAATTAACAAAGGCAGAAAGTTGAAGCTGATCCTTTGTCAGATGTTCTGTAAGGAAATGAGATTGAACAAAAAGCTTTTTTTATTTAAGGCGAGGCTTGAATGCAGGTATTTCAGATTACGGGAGACTATCCACTGCGTAGATTTTTCACTGAGAGCAGTTTTGCTCAGTCAGATTGCAGAGAATTGGCAAAGGGATCCTTGATAGAGATTGGAATTTATTTTCGATACAGCAAGACACTGTGATATGTGAACACGTTGACTGAGAGGGCAGTGGAAGCACATTTAATGCGGATGTTTAAAAGGAGGAAGGAGTATCAGAAATACACTAGAATGGAGAAACAGTTGCAGGGATAGAGGGATAAGCTGTGGTGGAGGGGCGAGTAGGACTGATTGAGTAGCTCAGGCACGATGGGTTGAATGGTCTCTTCCTGTGACCAGAAGATGCTGTGACTTTGTTTAGAGTGGGGCAGTCTCTTCTGAGTACTCTGAGTTTTTTGGGGCTCTCCTGTGGGAGGCCAGGCATGTGGTGCTGCTGTGACACCCCTCAAGGTGTAATTTAGTGGATGATGCCATGGCAGGATCTTTTCATAGAGAGATGCTGGTTCATCGGCATTGATGTTCTGATTGGTGAGGGTCAGAACCCTTTAAGAGAGGAGTAGAGAAACCAGGAGAAAGGACGGATATATTGGGGAGATCGGAGTAGAGCCAATTTTAAGGATTTTCCTTCTAGAAATAACATGTCAGTTCAAGAGGGGGAAGATGGTAAACTGGAGATGATACTTGACTCTGTCATAAGGGAGAAAGGAACTAAATACAGTATAGGGTTAGATACAAAGTCAACGTCCTCTACACTGCTCCCTTCAAACATTCCTAGAACAGGGTCAGCACAGTGTTAGATACGGAGTAAAGCACAGTCTACTCTTTTAAATTGAAAGGAAACAGAAAGTAAAGCTCCCTCGACATTGTTCCAGTCAAACACTTCTAGGCCAGTAACAGCATGGGATTAGATATAGAGTAAGACTGCCTTTAATCTTATAATGTGAAAGTAAAGCTCCCTCCACATTGTCCCCTATTGTAGAGTCATACAGCACGGAAACAGATCCTTTGGCTCAACTCATCTATGCTGACCAGGTTTCCCAAACTGAACTAGTCCCATTTGCCTGCATTTAGCCCATATACCTCTAAATGTTTCCTATTAGTGTACCTATCCAAATGTCTTACAAATGTTGTAATTGTACCAGCCTCTGCCACTTCCCCTGGAAGCTCTTCTGTGTATTGCTCCACATTCTGCTTGAAAAAGTTGCCTCTCAGGTCCCTTTGAAATCTTTCCCCTCTCACATTAAACTAGAGGGCATATGTTTTTGGACTCCCCTACCCTGGGGAAAAGACCTTGGTTGTTCACCTTATCTTTTCCTCAATATAATCTTATAAACCTCTGTAAAGTCACCCCTCCGCCTCCTGATCTCCAGGGAAAATTGTCCCAGCCTATCCATTCTCTTTTTATAATTCAAATACTCAAGTCTCAGTAACATCCTCATAAATCTTTTTGCATCCTTTCCGGTTTAATGAATTGCACTCAGTACTCTAAATGTGGCGTTACCAGTGTCAAACATACCTGGGATAGGGACATCACAGGTTTAGATACAAAATAAAGCCGTCTCTACTCTTAAACTAGAAGTTGGGTTCTCTCAACATTGTCCCCATCAAACACTCCTGGGAGACATATAGCATGAGGTTAGATACAGAGTAAAGCTGCCTTGACACTGTCCCCATCAAACACTCCCAGGACGGTACATTGTGGGGTTAGACACAGTGTAAAGCTCTTTCTACACTGCCATGTTCGTGAATGAATGTGCTTGGAGTTCTAAAAGGGTCATTTTTTTTAAATCAACCTGCATCAGAGGTTGAGCGGTGGCCTGATAGAGGTTTGTAAAATCATGAGGGACTTGGATAGGGTGAATAGTCAAGGTCTTTTCCCAGTGTAGGAGAGTCAAAAACTAGAGGACGAAGGTTTAGGGTGAGAGGGGAAAGATTTAAAAGACCTGAGGGGCAACTTTTTCATGCAGACAGTGGTGTGTGTGTGGAATGACCTGCCAGAGGAAGTGGTGGAGGCTGGTTCCACTACAACATTTATGGTGGCTCAGTGGTTAGCACTGCTGTCTCACAGCTTCAGGGACCCATGTTCAATTGCACACTTGGATGACAGTTCGTGTGAAGTTTTCACATTCTTCCCGTGTCTGTGTGGGTTTCCTCCAGCTGCTCCTGTTTCCTCCCACAGTCCAAAGATGTGCAGGTTAGGTGGATTGGCTATGCTAAATTGCCCATAGTGTCCAGGGATGTGTAGGTTAGGTGAATTATCCTTAGGAAATGTAGAGTTGCAGGGACAGGGTAGGGGGGTGAGTCTGGATGGGATATCCTTCGGAGAGTCATTGTGAATTTGTTGGGCCAAATGGCCTGTTTCCACACTGTAGGGATTCTGTGATTCTAGGATGGATACATGAATAGGAAGGGTTTAGAGGGATATGGGCCAAATGCTGGTAAATGGAACCAGATCAGTTTAGAATGTCTGGTCAGCGTGGTGAGTTGGACCAAATAGTCTGTTTCCATGCTGTATGATCCCATGTTCAGAGATATTATTCCACACCTATTAGAGTAGGTGAGGCCTGAACCTCGGCCTTCTGGCTCAAAGGCAGGGACACTGCCACTGTGCCAAACCAGCTCTGTTCTAAAGGGGTTTAGCACAAGTTACGCAGTAGTAAATTAGTAATTCATTTTGAGCATTTGTTAAGTCTGTTTACATTAAATTGAGTTGTTTTCCTGTGAATGACAAAACTACGTTTTAAATTATTTTTTTCCTGAATAGAAGTTCATTAGTCAGATTGACCATCTTGATGGTGTAATTGGGAAGTGAATAATTTGGATGCTCATCCATGAAACACAAAAAACCAGGATGTAAGTCCAGCGGGTAATAGGGAAGGCGAATGGAATGTTGGCATTTATTTCAAAGGAAATGGAACAGAAAAGTAGGGAGGTCTTGCTAAAACTGTACAAAGCACTAATCAGCCCACAACTGGAAAAACGTGAACAGTTTTGTGCCTCAATGTAAGGAAAAATATGCTGGCACTGGAGGCAATCCAGAGATCTTTCACTATCCATCGGTTTGTGCTTAGAACCTACTTTATGATTGAGCTTCCACAGCCTCCTGGAGGAGAGAATTCTGAAGATGCACCACCCTCTGAGTGAGAGAATTTCTCCACTTCTCAATTCTAAACAGACTGCTCCTTAGGTTGAGGTAATGTCCACTGGCTCAAGAACCATAAGTCAGGAAAAGGTCCTACCGTATCCACCTAATCATCTCAACCCCAGGACAAATGTGAAAGAGGTCGTCGGGGAATGACCTAGGCCTCACCATTTCAGCAGCTTCATTAATGACCTTCCTTCTACCATGAGATCAGAAGTAGGGTGTTAGCAGATTACAGCATTGCTGCCCTTCCAGGTGGAAGTGGTCATGGCTTTGGAAGGTGCTGTCTCAGGATCTTTTGGTGAATTTCTGCACTACATCTTGTCGGTAGTACACACTGCAGCTACTGAGCATTGGTGGTAGAAGGAGTAGATGCTTGTGGATGTGGTGCACATCAAGCAAGTTGCTTTGTCTTGAATGGTATTGAGCTTCTTGAGTGTTGTTGGAGATGCGCTCATCCAGGCAAGTGAAGAGTACTCTATCACCCTCCTGAGCCTTGCAGATGGTGGGCAGGCTCTGGGGAGTCAGGAGGTGAGTTATTTGCTGCAGGACTCCTAGCCTCTGACCTGCTGTTGTAGCCACTATATTTATATGGTGAGTCCAGTTGAGTTTCTTGTCATGATAACTCCCAGGAGGTTGATAGCGACCGATTCAGTGATGGTAATGCCATTGAATTGTCTAGGAGAAGTTGTGAAATTCTCTCTTGTTGCAGAAGGTTGTAACAGAAACAGGGCTGAGAGAAGGGCAGGACTGGCAGCTCAGTGCTCCAGGATACAGAAGCTACAGGCATGACAGAAGTACAAGTAAGCAAGGAGAGGGAGTTGCCCTTTTGATAAGGGAGGGCATAATGACAGTACTTAGAGAGGATATTATTAAGGGGTCGTCAAATGAGGCCATATGGTTAGAACTTAGAAACAAGAAGGGGATGGTCACTCTGTTGGGATTGTGTTAGAGACCCCCAAATAGCCAGTGGGTTTTAGAGGAGCAGATGTGTAGGGAGATTGCAGATACCTGTTGGAATAATAGAGCAGCATTGGTTGGAGATTTTAATTTCCCCTGTATTGACTGGGCCACCACTAAAAGGCCCGGACAGGGTGGAATTTGTTAAATGTGTCCAAGAAAGTTTCCTAAATCAACATGTAGAGGGCCCTACTCAGTTGATTCCAGAGTTGTGAGGGTTGGATTATGAGGAGAGACTGAGTAGACTGGAATTATACTCATTGGAATTCAGAAGAATGAGGGGAGATCTTATGGAAATTTATAAGATTATGAAGGGAATAGGTAAGGTGGAGGCAGGGAGGTTGTTTCTGCTAGCAGGTGAAACTAGGACTAGAGGGCATCGCCTCAAAATAAACGGAAGCAGATGTAGGACTGAGGTCAGGAGGAACTTCTTTACTCAAATGGTTGTGAATCTGTGGAATTCCCTGCGCAGTGAAGCGGTTGAAGCTACCTCGCTGAATGTTTTTAAGGCAACGCTAGATAAATTTTTGAACAGTAAAGGAATTAGGGTTATGGTGAGTGGGCGGGTAAGTGGAGCTGAGTCTCAAAAAGATCAGCCATGACCTTTTTGAATGGTGGGGCAGGCTTGAGGGGCCGGATGGCCTACTCCTGCTCCTAGTTCTTATGTTCTTATGTACTGAGGAGGGTGCAACACTGGACTTCCTCTTAGGAAACGAGGTCGGGCAAGTGAATGAAGTGTCAGTCAGAGAGTGCTTTGGGTCCAATGACCATACCTCGCTTAGTTTTAATATTGTTATGGAAAAACATAGGACAGGTCTACAGGTTAAGGTGCTAAACTGAAGCAGGACCAACTTTGGGGCCATTAGGCAGGATCTAGCAGAGGTCAACTGGATGAGTCTGTTTGAAGGAAAAGGAACGAATGGTAAATGGGAGTCTTTTAAAAGTGTGATATCAAGAATCCAGGGACAGTATATCCCTGTTATGGTGAAGGGAAAATCTGGCAGGTTTAGGGATCTTTGGCTGATGAGGGATATTGAGGTTCTAGTCAGGAAAAAGAAGAAGGCATATGTTGGGTTTAAGCTATGGGGCTCATTTGAATCCCTAGATGACGATCAAAAATGTAGGCGTTCACTCGAGGGAAATGAGAAAAGCAAAAAGAGGATATGAGACAGATTGGGCAGATAAGGTTAAAGATAATCCTAAGAGGTTCTATAGCTACATTAAGAGTAAAAGGGAGGCTAGGGAGAGAATAAGTGCCCTTAAAAATTAGCATGGCTGTCTACGTGTGGAGCCGCAGGAAGATGGGGAGATTTTTAATGAATATTTCTCCACAGTGTTTACTGAGGAAGGCAAACAAGCGGGGATGTTTTGGACCACATACACATTACCAGGGAGGAGGTGTTTGCGGCCTTAAATTGCATTAAGGTGTATAAAGTCTATAAGTCTATTGTCGGATGTTGTGCGAGGCTAGGGAAGAAATTGCAGAGGCCGTTGCAGAGATTCTTACTTTGTCTTTAGCCACTGGTGAAGTTCCGGAAGACTGGAGGGTGGCTAATGTTGTTCCATTCTTTAAGAAAGTTGGCAAAGACAAGCCAGGGAACTACAGGCCAGTGAGCCTGACATTAGTGGTAGGCAAATTATTGGAGAGAATACTGAGGGACAGGATCAACCAACACTTGGATAGTCATGGTCTGATTAGGGATGGTCAGCATGGATTTGTGCACAGGAAGTCATGTCTGACAAATCTTATTGAGTTTTTCAAAGAAGTAACCAAGAGGATGGATGAGGGTAGGGATGTGGATTTTGTCTATATGGACTTTAGTAAGGCCTTTGACAAGGTCCCACATGGCAGGCTAGTCATGAAGGTTAGGTCGCATGGGATCCAGGGAGAGCTAGCTAATTGGATTCACAATTGGCTTGATGGTAGGAAGCAGAGGGTGATGGTTGAAGGTTGTTTCTTGGACTGGAAGCCTGTGACTAATGGTGTACTACAGGGGTCAGTGCTGGGACCTTTGTTATTTCTAATTTACATAAATGATCTGGATGTGAGTATATAAGGCATGATTAGTGAATTTGCAGATGGTACCAAATCAAGAGGTGTCGTTGATAGTGTGGAAGGTTATCAAAAGTTACAGAGAGATCTTGATCAGATGAGGAAGTGGGCTGAGGATAAATGCAATTCAGTACAGATAAGTGTGAGGTGTTACACTTTGGAAAGTCAAACCAAAGTAGGACTCATACAGTAAATGGTAAGATCCTGAGGAGTGTTGTGGAACAGAGGGACCTAGGAGTACAAGTACATAGTTCGTTGAAAGCAGCATCACAGGTGGACAGGATGGTGAAGAAGGCATTTAGCAATGCTGGCCTTCATCGGTCGAGGCATTGCGTATAGGAGTTGGGACGTTATGTTACAGTTGTATAAGTTGTTAGTGAGGCCGCACTTGGAGTATTGTGCACAGTTTTGGTCACCTTGTTACAGGAAAGACATAGTTAAACTGGAAAGTGTGCAAAGAAGATGTATGAGGATGTTGTCAGAACTATTAGGCCTGAGTTATAGGGAAAGGTTGACCAGGATAGGACTTTATTCCTTGGAACGTAGAATGAGGGGTGACCTTATTGAGGTGTATAAAATCGTGAGAGACATAGATAGGATGAATGCATATAGTTTTTTTCTAAGAGATGGGAAATTGAAAACTAAAGGGTGTAGGTGTAAGGTGAGAGGGGAAAGATTTATGAAGGACCTGACGGGCAGCGTCTTTATGCAGAGAGTAGTGTGTATATGGAATGGGCTGCCACAGAAAGTGATTGAGGCAGGTACAACAGAGACATCTAAAAAACATTTGGATAGGTACGTGGATGGGAAGGGTTTAGAGGTATGTGGACCAAATGTAGGCAATTGGAACTTGCTGAGTGGTCACTCTGTTATAGGTTATATGGTCAGCATGGACCAGTTTGGGCTGAAGTGCCTGTTTCCATGATGTATTACTCTATGAATTTATGATTCATTGCCAGACACTTGCATGAATGTTACCTGCAACCTTTGAGCTGAAAGCTGCATTTAGGCATGGACTGCTTCAGCTTCTGAGATGTCACAAATGTTTCTGAACATTGTGCAAAATTTGCAGAAGACAAAAAGCTGGGTGGGAGGGTGAACTGTGAGGAGGATGTAGAGATATTGTAGTGTGATTTGGACATACTGAGTGAGGGGACACATGCATGACAGATGCAGTTTAACGTGGATAAATATGTTATCCACTTTGTTAGCAAAAATAGGAAGGCAGATTATTATTTGAATGACAAAATATTATTAAATTGAGAAAGGGGAATATTTAACAATCCTCATGTATCGTCGCTGAAAGTAAGCATGTAGATACAGCAGGTAGTGAAGAAGGTAAACTGAATGTTGGCCTTCATTGTGAGAGGATTTGAGTACAGGAACAAGGATGTCTTCCTGCAATTATTCAGGGAAATGATGAAGCCACAACCAGAGTACTATGTGCAGTTTTGATCTCCTTATCTGAGAAAGGATGTGCCTACTGTTGAGAGAGCACAGCGAAGGTTTCCCAAATTGATCCCTTGCTGGCTGTGCTGACATATAATGAAAGATTGAGTTGGTTTGGATTGTATTCACTGGGGTTTGGGGGAATCTCATAGAAATCTATAAAATTCTAACAGGACTGGATAGGTTAGATGCAGGAAGGTTGTTCTTGATGGTGAGGGAGTCCAGAACCAGTGGTCATAGTTTAAGGTTAGGGGGTAAACCTTTTAGGACTGAGATAATGAAATTACGGTATTGACCTTGATGATCAGTCATGATCATAATCAATGGTGGAGCAGTATCAACTGATAAAATGGTCTACTCCTGTTCCTGTCTTCTAGGTTTCCATGTAACTCTGCTGGTACTGATGGCTCACAGTGCCTCATGGATGCCCAGTCTTGAGTTGCTCGATCTGTTCAAAGTCTGTCCCATCCAGCATGGTGATAGTCCCAGACAACTTGATGGAGGGTGTTCTCATTGTAATGGCAGAACTTCATCTCCACATAGACTGTATGGTGAACTTGTCTAAACTTGCAAGGTGATACTATTCCCATGTGTTTGCTGCCCTTGCCCTTTGAGATGGAGGTGGTTGTGAGTTCGGAAGGTACGCTCCGTGGAACCATGAAGAATGTCTGCCATGCCTATTGTAGAT
Source organism: Ginglymostoma cirratum (assembly GCA_024137785.1). Taxonomy (NCBI): domain Eukaryota; kingdom Metazoa; phylum Chordata; class Chondrichthyes; order Orectolobiformes; family Ginglymostomatidae; genus Ginglymostoma; species Ginglymostoma cirratum. The sequence goes on along the minus strand of JAHRHZ010000189.1, from coordinate 343,708 downwards.
AGTACACACTGCTGCTACTGAGTGTGAATCTTTCAGTATGTGCTGCCAGTCAAGTGTGCTGCTTTGTCCTGAATGGTGTCAGCCTTTGTCAGAGTGTCGTTGGAGCTGCGCTCATCTAGTCAAGTGGGGAGTATTTCATCACATTCCTGACTTGTACCTTGCAGATTACAGGCTTTGGGGGAGCCAGGAGATGAATTATTCACTGCGTGATTCCTAGCCTCTGATCTGCTGTTGTAGCCGCTGTATTGATATGGCAGGTCCAGTCATGGGACAAATGTTAGATTCTCTTTTGTTGGAGATGAATGACCATAAGCTTCAATGCAGATTGGTTTTGAATAGCATCTTAAAGGATATTAAAAAGGGGGAAAATTTAGTCCAAAGAACTGGCGAGGAATACGAAAACTGACAATATGAGCTTCTTTAAATGCATAAAATGGGAGAGGTCCAAATGAAGGTAGGCCCCTTAGATACTGATGTGGGAGATAGATATGGGGTACAAAGAAATGGCTGAGCAGTTGGACAGATATTTTGCAGTAGTTTTTACAGTTTTAATATTTCAAACATCCCGTTAATACTGAAGGATTTGAGGGAGGAATTAAATACCATCGCCATCACGAGATATAGTATTAGACAAACTAATGGGGCTAAAGGCAGATAAGGCCCCTGGCCCTGATGTAGGTAGCAATAGAGGTTGCAGGTGCATTGGTTGTAATTTTCCAAAAATCTTTGGATTCAGGAGGAGTACCAGAGCTTTGGAAAACTGCCAACGTGTCACCTTTATTCCAAAATGGCAGGAGGCAAAAGATGAATAACAATAGGCCAGTTAACCTAACATCAATTGTTGGAAAAATGTTGGAGTCAATTATTGAGGAAGTAATAGCAGCACGTTTAGAAACTGTAATCTAATCAAGCTTGGCTTCTTGAAAGGGAAATCGTGTATGATGAATTTATGAGAGTTTTTTGAGGAAGTCTCAACTAGAGTGGATGGAGGGGGACCAGTAGGTTTGTTGTATTTAGACTTCCTGAAGGCATTTGACAAGATGCATCACAGAAGGTTAAGTCATAAGAGTCCTGGTATGAATGTCTTTGTTGGCATGGAGAGATAATTGGCTAATGGGCAGGAAATAGTGAGTTGGGATAAGGGATTCTTTTTCAGGTTGGCGACCTGTGACTAATGGGATTCCACAGGGATTGGTGGAGCGATGGGATGGGTGATTTCCAAAAGGCCGGAATTAGAGGAGTGTAGAGATCACTAAGAGTTGTAAAGGCTGGAGGGGGTTAGAGATGGGAAGGGGTTTTGGGATTTGAGGAGGGATGTAGGAGCCACAGGAGATTTTAGAGATTGGGAGACAGGGCCATGGAGCAATTTGAACACAATGATTTGAATTTTAATATTGACTCTGGTGAGGACATTGCTTTAAGATGTAAATTGAGAAGTAGCTGTCACCTATTTGTTGTGTTTAAGCAGATATAGTCTGTGTAAATATACTAGTATATCGAACTTATAATACACACAGGTGCATCGTGCTGCAAGCCTAACTGACCATCCTAAACTGATGGTTAGCATAATTCCTCGCATATTCAGGGTTATCTAGTAACTGTTGTCAAAATGCAGAATCATATCCAATATTGATGGCCATCTTGTGAATTTGGTAATGTGGGCTGTTGGAGTATTGTCCGTACCTTGTTTATTGCAAACAGCTGAAGACACACGCCTTTTGGTGTGAACTGCAGCACTTTAGCATGTATGGCCTACATACCTGGCATCACACTAGCACCAAAACTCCTATACCACATCACCCAATTACATGCCAGGCACAATGTCTTTTTAACTTCCTGTGAGTGGTGAACAACACTCAAGTTGCTTCTGCATAGTAGCAGTGTGGAACAGCTCACCCTTTAAGTCACAGAATTGTTATAGTGTAGAAAGATGCTATTTGGCCCATTATGTCTGTCCCAGCTCTCTAAGTGAGCCTCATGACTTAATCAATCTCTTGCATTTTTGCCTTATCCCTGCACACCATTTCAGTTGAAATAACCATCTATTGCCCTGCTTGAATACCTCAGTTGAACCTGCCTCCACCACATTTTCAGGCAGTGCATTCCAGAAAAAGTGTTGTCTCATAACCTTGCTTCATTTGCACATCACTTTAAATCTATGTCTGATTTAAATTGTGTAGATTTTGAGAGCAATGAGAGTGACTCCACCTTTGTAAGTCTTAATTGCTTGGAGTTTTCTAATCCCCACTTCTGTGGAGATGAAAAGCAGTTGTAGCAGTGTTGAAGTATCTTCAAGTCTCACTGTCAAAACTGTCACAGAGTTATTTAAAATGATTAATTATTATTAAAGATCTTCCTTGAACCCTTCACTAATCTTATTTATGAGTGATATATGAGCTTGGGAGGTGAGGCTGACTACTGATCAGTATGAGACTGTGCTGAGATTTGTAACTGAATTTTGAGAGTTTGAGCAAGTAAAAGGTGATCAGAGGTCAAATTGTCTTGGATATGATTGATCCTGCCATGAGAGCATATCTGCTGAGAGGGGAAGTTTACTCTCAAGAAAGCTATTGCCATTTGCAGAAGCTGTGAGGTGGTCAGTCACCAGCTGTAGTGTATTAATGCTCTCCTAATTTGAGAAATGATGAAACAAATCTAAAGCTGGGTCTGGCGCCCCAACATGTGCCAGAAGAGAACCTCACTGTTTCACAGTGCATCAGTCCATTGACTGTGGAACAGATCTGAGAAGACTAGCAAGATGGTTTTGTAGCTCTTCATGATATCTTCCTGGCGAGATCCTGGTGATATCATCTGGAAGTTGATGACAGAGGGTGAGACCATTTCAGCATCTTTTGAGGAGAATTCCAGCTGCCTTCAAGTCCAACCTGAAAGAAAGTTGGAGGAGCTGGAAAAGAAGGGAGCAGTCAAGAAGGTGACACTTTTCTGCAAAACAGCTTAGCTGCATGTTTGTAGTTGCAAAGCCTGGTAAATTGAGAGTAGGCATAGATTCAAAAGATCTCAGTCAAGCTTTAAAGAGATCCCACTACCCTTTGGACACCATCAAAGAGATTTAGCCACAGCTTTTCGAGGCTTCTTACCTACATTGATGGAGAGGATGGATGCTGACCATTGAAGGAACAGTTTAGAGGGTACATTTTGAGCCGTAGAGGACTCCAGCAGAGAAAAAAAGGCCTTCAGCCCATTGAGTGTGTGCCAGTAAAAAACAAGCACCTAACTAGTCTAATCCCATTTCTTGGCCCAAAGCTCTTGGATGCTATTTGGGAGGCACAGGTGTTTTGCATTTCTGCTGCTCCAAGAGTATCAATCGACGAGAGACCCAGTGATTGTTTGGAGTGAAAGCTGTTGTGGATGATCTAGTCCCTGAGCGTAGAGATATGATGAATGGAGCCAAGGCAGACTATGGTCAGAACCCAGTGAAACTGCTACTGCGTCAGTTGAAACTGATCAGGGAAAGAATGTAATTGAAGCTGATGAAATTCCAGTAGGTCTGACAGGGAAAGGGGTTCATCCTAATCCTGAGAAGGTGAGTGCTGCATGAGAGATACAGCTTGATGACAAATTTGGTAAATCTCTGAGCGTAGCTTAATGGGTTAGTACATACTCTGTTGATAAGTAGATTATGACACATCACATGGAACTGGGATATGAGTGTGTGTCGTTCCAGAGATGTCCTCTCTTGTACATTGTGTGTACATTTCATAAAGGTCACTGGCTCTGTTTCTATCAAACCCTCCCCACCAACTGAGATGATCCTTCTACGTAGTAGCAGAGTGATGCCATGGAAACTGAAAGAAAATTTAATGCTTCTGTCTCACTCTGTCCTCTCAAAATTGTGGTAATGTCCAAGACTCATGGTATTGTCTTTGCATTGAGCTCTCAGTCCTTCAGACTCCAGCGAAGCCTACACTGGTTGTGAAGCATTCTCACTAAGGGTAGCCCAGTCTCCCACACCCTCCAGTGTAGCAAGGCATAGAAGAGTGAGGGGAGCACAGCTCACTGAGTCTTCTTTAGCCCTTAGATTGGTGTGTCAGTACAAAAAAACACAATAATACATTAATAAATCAATGAACAAACACGAATAGCTAGCTCAGTTAAACATACTGTTTTGTGTCTGGTCTTGTGTTGAACCTCTCACAATCTCTGGTTAGGCCTTGTACCCAATTCCAGGTCCCACACTTTCAGAAGGATGTCAAGGCCTTGGAGGGGGCGCAGGAGGAGATTTGCAGAAATAGGACCAGGGACGAGTGATTCAGTGAATGTGGAGAGAGACCAGAGAAACTGGCATTGTACACCTCAGAGCAGAGAAGGTTAAGGGGGAGATTGAATTGAGGCATTCAAAATCAGAAGGGGTGTTTTAGTCGAGTGAATGTGGGGGAACTGTTTATGGTAGTGGGAGGGTTGGGCACCCGGGAGACACTGGTTGAGCAGAATCCACAAAAGAACTTGAGGGGAGAGATGAGGAGAATGTCTTTTTCTTGGTGCAGTGAGCTGTTGTGATTTGGAATGTGGCCTGGCAGGGCAATGGGAATAGATTCAGTGAGAACTTTCAAAAGGGGAGTATTTGACGGAATAGTGAAGAAGGGATTAAAGTTTCAGGCATATGGGGTGGGGGAAAAGCTAGGTAAAATTTGTATAAGGTGGATGGGATTGTTGGAAAAGATCTGGAACAGGCACTATAGGCTGAATAGCCTCCTCCTGTGGTGTCAGATACTGAAATGCGAACGGCCATATGATAGTGGACAAGAACAGGACTAAAAACCGAAAGAACTTCGGATGCTGTAAATCAGGAACAAAAACAGAAGTTGCTGGAAAAGCTGAGCAGGTCTGGCTGCATTTGTGAAGAGAAATCAGAGTTAATGTTTCGAGTCCAGTGACCCTTCCTCAGAACTGAAGAACAGCAGTGTTCAAGGGTCCCGGGGACATCACAGAAACAAGAGCAGTTGTGCTTTGATTCCTTTCTCCAATCTACAGATTTAATTTTATTTTATTTGTTTTATTGTTGTCACATGTACCTAAGTACAGTGAAAAGTTGTGTTTTGCATGCAGTGCAGGCAGATCAAAACATACAAAGACCTACAGATCATAGTTTAATTGAAAAGGACAAGGCATACTAAGTTACGGCTGCACAGGAGCTTTACAAAAGCAAGGTCAACATTAGATTTGAAATTTGAGAGGTCCATTCAGTGGTCTAATAACAGCAGAGAAGAAGCTTGTCTTGAACCTGTTGGTATGTGTGTTTAAGCTTTTGTATCTTCTGCCTGATGGAAGAGGTTGGAAGAGATTATAACCGGGGTGGGAGGGGTCTTTGATGATGTTGGCAGCCTTTCCGCAACTACAATTAGTGTGGATGGTGTCAATGGATGTGAGGTTGGGTTGCGTGATGGTCTGGACTGTGCTAGTTCCTTATGGTCCTGGGCATAGCAGCTGCCATACCAAGTTGTGATGCATTCAGATAGAAAGCATTCTGTGGTGCATCTGTAAATTTTGGTGAGAGTCCTTACAGACATGCCAAATTTCCTTAGCCTTCTGAGGAGGAAGAGCTGTTGTTGTGCCTTCTTGACCGTTGCATCTACATGGGAGGTCCAGGACAGATTGTCATTTGTAGTCACTCTTAGGAACTTTATGCTGTTGACCCTCTCTACCTCAGCTCCATTGATGTAGGTGGGGGCGTGCCTGCCTCCTTTCTTCCTGAAGTCAGCACTTTAATTTTGGTAACATGGAGGGAGAGATTGTTACCTCTGCATCTCCAAGCAGTCCATCTCTTTCCTGTATTCTCTCTCATCTTTGTTTGATATTCGGCCTACACCTGTGGTGTCATCACTGAACATCTAGATGGAGTTCAGATGAAATTTGACTGCACAGTCATGAGTACAGTAGCGGGCTGAGTATGCCTCCTTGTCGGGCACCGATGTTGAGGATTGTCCTGGAGGAGGTGCTGTTGTTGTCTATCTGATTGTGGTGTATGGGTCAGGAAGTTGAGGATACAGTTGCAGATCGTGGAGCAGAGACTAAGGTTTTCTGCTTGGAGATTAGTTTGGTTAGGACTATAACATTGAAAGTGGAGCTGTAGTTGAAAAGTAGAAATCTGATGTAGATATCCTTATTAGCCAGATGTTCCAGGGATGAGTGTAGGGCTAGGGAGATGGCCTCTGCCAAGGACCATTTTCACCAGTAGGCAAATTGCAAGGGATCGAGGCGGGCTGCGAGGGTAGAGTTAATGTGAACCATGACTAACCTCTGGAAGAACTTCATAATTATGGAGTTCGGAACCACTGGGCTGTAGTCATTGAGGCACGTTGCATGTGTTTTCTTTGGTATCATAGATGATATGAAGATTGGTTAGGTGGTAAATGAAGAGGAGGGAAGCCTTAGATTACACAAAGGTAGAGACGGCTGTTCAAATGGGCTGATCAGTGGCCGATGGAATTTAATCCAGATAAATGAGAGGTGACTCACTTCAGCACGACAAATAAGGCAAGGTAATACATGATGGTAGGATCCTAGGACCCGGATTCAGAGGGGCCTTGGTGTGCATGTACACCTTGAAGAATCAGGGCAGGTATGTAAGGTGGTAAAAATGATATATGGGATACTTGTCTTTATGAACTGGTCTATACAGTTTAAGAGCTGGGAGATAGTACTGGACATGTATAAAACATTGGTTAGGTTACAGCTAGCTTATTGTGTGCCATTCTGGAATCTTCATTAGAGGAGGATGTGATAGCACTGGAGAGGGTCCAGAAGAGATTCACCAGGAATCTCTCCAACTGGAGAGATTCAGCTATTGGACAGAGAGAAAAGATTGGAGAGACTGGGGTTATTTTTTCCTCGGTAGAGGATTTTGAGAGGGGACATGATTGAGATGTATAAATTTATGAAAGGCATAGATAGGGTGAAGCTTTCCCCTTGGAATCAATGACTGGGCTATAGCTTTAAGCTAAGAGGAAGAAGGTTTACAGAAGATGTGAGAAAATACTTTTTCACACAGACGGTGTTGATAATCTGAAACTCACTCCCTGTAAGGGTGGTTGAGGTAGAAACCTCATAACCATTAAAGAAGTATTGAGATGTGCATTTGTGATGCAGAGCATAAAAGGCTATGGGCCAAGTGCTGGGAATGAGATGAAAATGTTAGTTGGTTATTTTTGATTAGTGCAGCCTCGTTGGGCCAAAGGGCCTTTTCTCTGTGCTGTAGATTCCTGTGACTGTAGAGTAAAAATGGTATTCTCTGATGCCTCACTTTAGAACACACTCAAGTGAAAAGTTGCTAGGCAATGTAGAAAGGAGAGACATCCAATTGAAATGTTTCCTCTTGCACTCATCTGGACCAATGCAAGAATTCCGAAATTTCAAACAGTCATAGCAATTTATATTGCCAGAGAAAATGAGCTTGGTTAGTCGACAAGTCAACTCTGATTGGCTGAGGTATTACCATATGGAATGCAACTGGGAACTGTAGTTTCTCCAAGCTACCAGGTAATCTAAAATAAAAAGCTTGAGGCGTGGTCAAATTCCCTTTATTTGCAGGGAGTAGCTTTGTTGCACATGAATGTGTGTTACTTGCAATGAGTGTCACTAATCTATGCCAAAAACTAGATTGTTTATCTTAATCTTGTACTTTGTTTTGCAAATGTGAAATTTGGGCAACATGTGCGTCTTTCTGATATTCTGCATTGGAAGCAGTTAAGAGAAAATTCACTTGGTTGATTCCTGGGATGAAGGGATTTATCTTGCAATGGAACTTTGAGCATTTTGCATTTTGGACCTATATTCATTGGAGTTTAGAAGAATGAGAGGTGAGCTTTTTGAAGATTGGGAAGTAGTGGTAGTGTCCCTACCGCTAAACTATGAGACCCAATTCGTGTTCCACCTGATCCAGAAGTGTGCAATAACATCTCTGAACAGGTTGACAGCAAGTGTCTCTCAGGTTCTGAGGAGAGTTGACAGGGTGGACGCTGAGAGAATGTGTCCTCTCGTCGGAGAATCTAGACTGAGGTAGTGCAGTTTCAAAACTCCCATTTCAAGCCTCCCATTTAAGATGAAGGTGAGGAGGAATTTCCTCCCTCAAACTGTTGTGAATTTGTGGAATTCTATCCGCCAGACAGCAGTGAAGGTGAGGTCATTGAACATATTCAAGGCTGAGTTAGAGACGTTTTTGATTGACAAGGCAGCCACGGCTACCAGAGTGAGGTACATTGACAGCTAGGAATGTGCTGTCAAGACCATGATCTTATAGAATGGCAGAACAGGCTTGAGGGGCTGAGTGGCCTCCTTCTGCCCTTGTGTGAAATTCTTACATTTAGCCCTACCTCTAATGCTAATCGACAAACCTCTAACTGCTCATAGTGACAGTTTAGGGACATTTTCCCTTCACTCCTTGTCCCTTTATTATTAAAAAAGGCTATTTGGCCCACTGCTGCATATCACACCCTGCAGGAATCAGTTGCATTTCCTCATCACTATCCCTGAGCAAAATGAATTCTCCTGAATTCCTGATTGGATTTATTCATCCCCTCATTCTGTTCTTCCCCCGACAAGTGAAACATCTTTTCAAAGAGTCAAAACTTTGGAATTAGAGGAAACCTTTCAGCCCCTCAGGCCTGATCTGCCATTCAGTGAGATCATGGCTGACTTGTGAGCCAACTCCATCTACTCACCATTGTCCCATGCTCTTAATTCCTTTGATTTTATTTATCTACCTTTAATTTAAAAGAACAATTAATCGAGTAATTATTGTGCTTTCTGGAAGACAGTCCCAAATGACTGAGATAGTAGGCACTGCAGATGCTGGAGAATCTGAGATAACAAGGTGTAGAGCTGACTTTTCTGAAGAAGGGTCTAGACCCGAAACGTCAGCTTTCCTGCTCCTCTGATGCTGCTTGGCCTGCTGTGTTCATCCAGCTCTACACCTTGTTCCCAAACGACTACCATCTTTTGTTTGTGTAACTTTCACACTATGCCCCTAAGACTTTCCTCTGTGGAAGCAGTACTTTTCTATCCATCCAGTTCTACTTATCATCTCAAATGACTGAATCACCCCAAAGCCTTGTAAATTCCTGGAGATACTACCCCAATTTGGTGCACCCCTCCTTATAATGTAACTCTTGAAGGAAGAATCAGTGATAGGGGACATAGATTTAAGATGAAGTGCAGAGGGTTTAGAGGGGATGTAAAGAAAACCTTTTCACCCAGAGGTTGTGGGGAATCTGGAACTTATTGCCTGCAAGGATGGTAGCCGCAGAAACCCTCATAACATTGAAGAAATACTTAGATATACGTTTGTGATGCCAAGGTATACAAGGCTAGAAAATGGGATTAGAATATTTAGGTGGTTGTTTTGATGAGCATGATGGGCTTAACGACCTTTTTCTGTGTTGTCGATCTCAATGATGCCTTCCAGGGCTAATATCACCTTCCAAAAGTGAACTGCTCACAGGAACGCTAGTTATGGCCCAATAAGGGCTTAGCATAACTGGTTGAGGCTATCATGAAGGACTGTCCTTCTCAAGCTCTTCCCCTCTCTTGAGACATCAGACCACCAGTTGTCTCTCTGTCTAATGGGAAAGCATCCCTATGATCTGGTAGGACTATAGTGATCTAACCTCCCTGTATTCTGTTCAGTTAGATATAATGGCTGGCATTCCATGAACCTTTTATACTAGCTTTAGTATGTGTTCATGAGATTTTGATGATGTTTGGGCCTGGAATTTCCCCGCCACCCCCAAACTGCCATCTCAATACAGACACACACACACACACACACACACACACGCTCTTTGTGGGCCAATATTATCTCACTTTTTTGATTCTTTTAAATGTTCACTGTTTAGGTCCAAAGCGGACGGCCTCACAAATTTAGAATTAAACAATGACCATGGAATTTTTGTTGATTGATGGAAACACCCATCTTGTTCACTAATGTCCTTTAGGGAAGGTTACTGACATCCTTACTGATCTGCCCCACATGTGACTCCAGACCCTACAATGATAGGGTTGACTCTTAACTGCCCTTTAATAATTAGGGATGGGCACTTCCTGGCCCAGCCACCTATGCCCTCATCCTGCAAATGAATAAAGAAAATTTGCTTTATCTGAGATAAATTTGCCATGTGTTTTCCCGTTCACTTCATTGCTTTGGATCTTAATGCTCCCAACAACATCACTATTAACTTTGTGTCATCAACAAGCTTGGACAGGTACCTTTCAATTATATCACCTCAAAAACATAGAGAATAGTTGAGGCCCCAACACAAACCCTTGCAGGACACCCCTCATCAAATCTCCCCTATCAAATCCTTTCTGAACTTTACAGACATTTATCTTATTTTCCCTTCAAGCTTTCTCCTGTACAGCGGAGAACCCCAAACCTGTTCTGTCTTCGCAACAGATAATTGTGCACCTCAATGATAGGATCATTTTTGTGCAGCTTCTTTTTGCAAGCAAAGAGTCTGATACCCTCTGTGCAGCATCATCAACAAATTATAAATTGCAAGATATTTCTCTGCATGGTTTGTATCTCATTTCACGTGTACTGGCCATTTCACTGATTTTCAGTCACGTCTTTTGTATCAGCATGTTATGATGAAATTGCATTTGAAAGCAAATTGCATTTGGAAAGAAAATGTGTTTTTTTTTCTGTAATTGAAATTTCTAATGCCCAATATTTTCTTTTTGAAATTTTTAAAAGCTGTGATTCGTAAGTGAATTTGCACAGTTGAGTAACCCTTTGTGCTGTTTAGTGCCTTGCTTAAAGTCTTAACCTCAAGGTCTCAAGCTGTCCTGAAAGCTTAGATTCTAATTTGAAGTTCTAACACAAAACAATGGAAGAGATTTGCCAAACACTTCTGTGCGTCTTAGTGTGTATTTGTTGTCATTTTAATTGAATCAAGGTGGCTGTGAGGACACAGCTTATAAGGACATGTGTGTGTGTGTCTGTATGCATGTGCGTACGTGACTTTATTTTTTTGAGATAGAATAGATATTGAATGCCAGAAAAGTTTTTTTTTTGTTGTACACATTTCAAGCAAGCCAGGCATTCAACATGTTAAGTACTGGCTGTCAATTTTCTTGTGAAGTGCTTTTCAGTGAATGCTTGAGATACACCACACCGAGATAATTAATGCCACAATAGAAAGAGGCCGTTTCTCTCATAGGTTAGAACCCTCTGTTCAAAATATTCTGCTGGTGGTCTCTTTTGGGGTGTAAAGAATTTATTGGATATCTTAAGCACAGGAACACTTAGGACTGGATGAACTTTGTTTGCTACTTCTTGTTTGTGAATGCCTGCTTATATGATCATTTTGTATACCCAACACTTAAAAAGGCAGTGAAAGTGGTATCTGCTTCATGATAGGGTGAGGGTTACGGGAATGGGGGAAAGGCTTGATAGTGGGTTGTGGGGAGGAGTGGGAGGGGTTGTTTTTAGGGCAGAAAATGGATCCCAAAGATTTGAAAGAGATCTTAGACATTTCAGATCTCTCATGGAAGGCTAATCTCCACCCGACACTGCTGCCTGAACCTGTACCTGAACAGGGGTCCTCCCAGTCCTACTTGAACCCCCAAGATATCACCTACTTCCCCCCAGAATCATAGTCTTGCTTCAACCATCCAAGACTATATATTGCACTTTCCATGCTTCCCAATCCAACAAGCTACCTCTGATGCTTGCTTGCCTCCTGCCTCACTGCATCCGGGTACCAGATCCACAGAATCATGCAGTGTAGAAATAGACTGTTTGGCCCATCATGTGTATCCTGACCAATAAACACCAAACTACATTAATCCCATTTATCTGCACGTGGCCCATAGCTGGCTAATCCTTTTCAACATTGCAAGATGATCTGCCTTCACCACTCTGTCAGGCAACACGTTTCATATATTTACCACCTTCTGGGTGCAAAAATTCTTTCTCATATCTCCTCTAAACCACTTGCTCGTCACCTTAAACTTATGCCGTCTGGATTTAGACTCATCTGGGATAATAGGTCCGAACTCCATAATTATGAAACTCTTCCAGAGGTTAGTCATGATCTACTCTGTCTAAGCCTCTCATAATTCGTATACCTCAGTCATATTCCATGCTCTCCCGCAACCCACCTCAGTCTCCTCTGCTCCAGTGAAAACAAACCCAGTCTATCCAGTCTCTCCTCATAACTGAGACTTTTCATCTAGGCAACATCTTGGTGAATCTCTTCTGCACCCTCTCCAGAGCAATCATGCCTTCCTGATAGTGTGGCAAACAAAACTGGATGCAGAATTTTATCTGTGGCCAAAACAATATTTTATAAATTTGTACCAAAACTTCTTTGCTCCTGTGTTTTGCACTCTGTCTAATGAAGGCAAGCATCCTCTGTGCCTTCTTCACCACCCTGTTTACCTGTGCTGATATTTTCAGGGATCTATGGACTTGTAAATCAAGATCCCGTTGTTCCTCAGAACTCTGTAGGGATCTATTCTTCACTGTGCACGTACTTCCCTTATTAGGCCTCCCAAAACACATCACCACACACCTATTAGGATTAATTTCCATCTGTCTTTGTTCTGCCCAATTTATTTGCAGCTTGAGATCAGACTGAGACAATCAAAGAACAAAGAACAATACAGCACAGGAACAAGCCCTTTAGCTCTCCATGCCTGCACTGACACATTTTGTCCTTCCGTACTAAAACTGTCTTCACTTAGAGGAACCGTATCCCTCCATTCCCTTCCTATTCATTTATTCGTTGAGGTGCTTCTTGTATGCTGCTATTGTGTCTGCTTCCACCACCTCCTCTGGCAGCGCGTTCCGGGCACTCGCCACTCTGTGTGTGAAAAACTTGCCTTGTACATCTCTTCTAAACTTTCCCCACCCCCCACCCCAATCCTTGAACCTGTGTCCCCTAGTAATTGATCCTTCCACACTGGGAAAAGCCTCATACTGTCTACTCTGTCCATGCCAATCACAATCTTATAAACTTCTATCAGATCGCCCCTTAACCTTTTGCGTTCCAGTGAAAACAAACCCAGTATATCCAACCTGTCTTCACCGCTAAAACCCCTATACCAGCCAACATCCTGGTAATCCTTTTCTGTACCCTCTCCAAAGCATCCACATTCTTCTGGTAGTGTGGTGACCAGAACTGTACGCAATATTCCAAGTGTGGCCTAACTAAAGTTCTATAAAGCTGCAGCATAACTTGCCTACCCTAATACTCAATGGCCCTTCCAATGAAGGCAAGCATACCATAGGTCTTTTTTACTACCTTATCTACTTGTGCCGCTACCCTCAGTGATATGTGGACCTGCACACCCAGATCTCTCTGCATATCAATACTCCTAAGAATTCTGCCATTCACTGTATAATTGTATAATTTTTCACCTGCTCTTGACCTTCCAAAATGCATCACCTCACATTTGTCCAGATTAAACTCCATCTGCCATTTTTCTGCCCATACACCCAACTTACCCATATCCTGCTGTACCCTCTGACGAGCCTCTTCACTACTGGCAACTCCAGCAATCTTTGTATCATCTGCAAACTTACTCATTAGACCAGCCATGCTTTCCTCCAAATCATTTATGTAGACCATGAACAGCAGAGATCCCAGCTCTGATCCCTGTGGAACACCACTAGTCACAACCTTCCATTCCAATAAACATTATTCCACAGCTACCCTCTGTCTCGTATGACTAAGCCAGTTCTGCATCCATCTTGCCAGCTCACCCCGATGCTATATAACTTCACCTTTACTATGCGCGACCTTCCTCTGCCAAAACCATGCTGTCTATTGCTAATAAGTCCATTTGCTTCTAAAAGCATATATATCTTGTCCCTGAGAATCTTTGAGAACAATTTCCCTACCACCAATGTGAAGCTGACTGGCCTGTAATTTCCTGGATTATTCCTGCTATCCTTCTTAAAGAATGGGACAGCATTGGCTATTCTCCAGTCCTCTGGGACCTCACCTGTGGCCAGAGAGGATACAAAAATGTCTGCCAATGCTTCAGCAATTTTTTTCTCTTGCCTCCCTCAATATTCTGGGATAGATCCCATCAGGACCCGGGCACTTATCTACCTTAATACTTTTTCACAATCCTCCTCACTATCAACAATTTTTGTGTCATCTGCAGTCTTACTAATTCAACCTTCCACATTCACGTCCAAGTTGTTAAGGTACTTAACAAGTAGCAAGGGTCCCAGCACCGAACGCTGTGGCACACAGGCTTCCAATCACAAAAACAACCCTGCACCACCCCACTTTGCCTCCTACTGGCAAATCAGTTTTGGATCCCAATTGCAACTTGCCTTGGATCCCTTGGGCTCTTACCTTGTAAACCTACCTTCCAGGTGAGACATTTTCAAAGGCCTTACTGAAGTCCATGTAAACCACATGAACTGCACTACCATCATCAATATATTTAGTCACTTTTCAAAAACCTCAAATAAATTAGTCACGATCTCCTTCTGATTTATCCATACTGACAATCCCTGACCAATCCCTGCCTTTCTGATCCTTAATTAGTCCTGCCCCTCAGAATTCTTTCCTATAATTTCCCTACCAGTGACTTCAGACTAATTGGTTTGCAATTACCTGGCCTATCCTTACTGCGTTTCATGAACTAAGGAACAGCATTAGTTATCCTCCAGTCAACTGGCACTTCACTTGTGGCCAGTGAAGTATTACATATATCCACCAGGGTCCCAGTAGTCTCCTCCCTTGCCTCCAGTAGCAGCCAAGGATACATCTCATCATACCCTGGGGATTTATAGAACATAGAACATTACAGCGCAGTACAGGCCCTTCGGCCCTCGATGTTGTGCTGACCTGTGAAACCAATCTGAAGCCCATCTAACCTACACTATTCAATTATCATCCATATGTTTATCCAATGACCATTTAAATGCCCTTAAAGTTGGCGAGTCTACTACTGTTGCAGGCAGGGCATTCCATGCCCTTACTACTCTCTGAGTAAAGAATCTATCTCTGACATCTGTCCTATATCTATCACTCCTCAATTTAAAGCTATGTCCCCTCGTGCTAGCCGACACCATCTGAGGAAAAAGGCTTTCATTGTCCACCCTATCTAATCCTCTGATCATCTTGTATGTCTCTATTAAGTCACCTCTTAACCTTCTTCTCTCTAACGAAAACAGCCTCAAGTCCCTCAGCCTTTCCTCATAAGACCTTCCCTCCATACCAGGCAACATCCTGGTAAATCTCCTCTGCACCCTTTCCAATGCTTCCACATCCTTCCTATAATGCAGCGACCTGAACTGTATGCAATGCTCCAAGTGCGGCCGCACCAGAGTTTTGTACAGCTGCACCATGACCTCACGGTTCCGAAACTCAATCCCTCTATTAATAAAACCTAACACACTGTACGCCTTCTTAACAACCCTATCAACCTGGGTGGCAACTTTCAGGGATCTATGCACATGGACACCGAGATCTCTCTGCTCGTCCACACTACCAAGAATCTTACCATTATCCCAGTACTCTGTGTTCCTGTTACTCCTTCCAAAGTGAATCACCTCACACTTTTCCACATTAAACTCCATTTGCCACCTCTCAGCCCAGCTCTGCAGCTTATCTATGTCCCTCTGTAACCTGCAACATCATTCCACACTATCCACAACTCTACCGACTTTAGTGTCATCCGCAAATTTACTAACCCATCCTTCCATGCCCTCATCCAGGTCATTTATAAAGATGACAAACAGCAGTGGCCCCAAAACAGATCCTTGCGGTACACCTGCTAAAACATCTAATACTCCTACTAATTAATGATACCGTGTTCTGAAACCTCACCATCCCAACTGAAATCCCAGTCTACTCCTGTGTCAATACAGATTTCGAACTTCACCCATGTCCCCTGGTTCCATGCTCAGGTTTCCCGTTTGGTCACTACTAGATATCACTCTTGCCCTGGTAATCTTCTTGCTCTGAATATTCTTATAGAAAACCTTGTGGTTTTTCTTGATCCCATCTGTCAAAGATACTTTGTGCCCCTCCAACCTCCTAATTTCCTTTTTAAGCAACCTCCTACACCTTCAAGGGCCTCCCCTGTTTTTAATACTCTATTTGACATATGCTTCCTTCCTTTTCTTTATCAGACTCAAAACATCCCTTGACTTCCAAGGTTCCCTTCACTCTTAAAGGAAAACGCTGGCTCTGAGTTTTCATTATACTACTTTTAAAAGATTCCCACTTTCCAAATGTAAACCCAGCTGCAAGTAGCTGCTCCCAGTCTATGTTTGCCAGATCCCATGTAAAGATATTAAAATCGGCCTTTCCTCAGTTTAGACAATTCTGCACTGTCCTTAACCCTTCCATAATGACTTTGAGACTTGAAGAGTTATGGCCGCTATTCCCAAAATACTCTCGTCCATTGAAACTTCATCCACTTGACCAGCTTCATTACCCAGGATTAGGTCCAGCACTGCCCTGTCTCTAGTGGGACTATTTATATACTGGCACGAAAAGCTTCCCTGCATGCACTTTAACAATTCCACCCCATCTAATCCTTTCACATTAAGGCGATCCTAGTTAATGTTAGCAAAGTTGAAGACCTTGACAACTCTAAGCCCGTTTCTCTCACATCTTTCTATAATTTGCCTACATATCTGCTCCTGTATCTCCCTCTGACTGTTGGGAGGCCTGCAGTATAATCCCAGCAAAGTAATCACCCTTCTTTTATTTCTGATATGGCCAGGTGGCCTCATTTGAAGACACTTCTAGGACATCCTCCTTCATTCCTGCATCCTGTCCTACCTTCAACCGTGTCTCAGTGATTGCAACAGTACCATATTCACATGTGCTGATTAATGCTGTAAGTTCCATAGAACTAGTAAGATGGAATCTTACTAGTTAATAAGTCTCCACTGAGCTTGATCGCTGAATTCAGAGTCCAGAATGTTTACTGTTACACTATGGAACCCAGGGCTTAGGGAGGCGTGCTTCCATGTTTGGGTAACCCTTTTGTTCACCTCACAATGCTTTCATCTCCCCACTCTCCTGCCCTCACTCCTGCCTCATAGTCCAGGGCCGCCTACGTGACTGTTAATTTGCTTCTCATATAGTCAAAGTATTTTGACAGCACAGAAAGAGGCCTTTTGATTCATCCACACAACTTAACATGCTTTTCATAGAGTTTTTTTTAACAGCACAGAAAGAGTTCCTTCAACCCATCATGTTCACACTAGACATCAAACATGCATCCATTCTAATCCCATTTTCCAGCACTTGGCCCATAGCCTTCTCAGTTTTCCCAACTCTCATATGTACTTCCCACCACAATTACAATAATAATAGGCACATGGAAACAGGCTACTTGGCCTCTCGTGGCTCTGCTCCTTTTTACTCCCTCATTCCTCCTCTCACCAGATCTTTCTCTGTAACCCTACAAATCTTTCCGTTTGAAATTGGTTTCCCTTTTTAAATTGTTTCAGAAATAGTAGGAACTGCAGATGCTGGAGAATCTGAGATAACAAGGTGTAGA
>JAHRHZ010000189.1:265956-325809 GCA_024137785.1 Ginglymostoma cirratum | reverse complement strand
TTCCTGCTCCTCTGATGCTGCTTGGCCTGCTGTGTTCATCCAGCTTTACACTTTGTTATTCCTTTTGAAATTCTTGCCTTCTCTATGACACTATTTTGACCATTTAGTAAACAATTAGTGTCCCTTCCTCCTGTGGTGTTAATTGCTGTTGCTTTGAAGTTTAGCATTCTTGCATGTGACCTGATGGGTGCAGGATCAAAATCTTTGAAAGAACAGGTCTAATTCAGTGGTATTATAGAAGGTTCCTGTTGAAACTGCTTCCACCACTGTCTCAGGCAGCACATTCCAGATCACAACAACCCACTACATCTGGAAAAAAAACTCAATGGGCACAATCCTCTAATGGAGTCCTCATTGAGGTTTAACATAACTTTCTTGCTTTCTAACCACCTCCCTCTGTTTAAGAAAGCCTAGAATCCCACGTTCTTTTTCACAGCCATCTCAAGTCACCCTAAGCTGGCTCCCTGTCACCTTCTCAAGGGCAGTTGGGGATGGCCAATTAGAACTGGGCTTGCCAACAGTCTTTAAGATATAGGAAGGATATTATAAGCTGGAGAGGGTTCAGAAGAGATTTACCAGGATGTTGCCGGGTACGAAGTTTTGAGTTATAAAGGAAGGCTGGATAGGCTGGGACTTCTTTCACTGAAACATAGACGGTTGAGAGGTGACTTTATAGAAGTTTATAAAAGAATGAGGGGTATAAAAAAAATTAGAGTTGTTATCTTTCCCCTAGGATGGGGGGATTTCAAGACTAGGGGGCACATTCTTAAACTGTGAGGAGAGAGATTTAAAAAAGATATGGGGACAAATGTTTTACTCAGAGGGTGGTTTGCGTGTAGAATGAACTTCCGAGGAAGTGGTGGACGTAGGTAAACTTACAGCACTTAAAGGACATTTAGATAAGTACGTGAACAGGAAAGGTTTGGAGGGATATGGGCCAGGAGCAGGCAGATGCGACTAGTTTGGTTTGGGATTATGTTCAGCATGGACTTGTTTGTTCAAAGCGTCTGTTTCTGAATTGTATAACTTTATGACTCTGAGAATGAGCAGGAATAAATGCGTTTAGTTTTGTTATGTCAACTGTCATGATTTAGCTGCAGGCACTACCCATTGGGTAGCTGCACAGAGCTTTTTTTATGTCTCTTCCAACTCTGCCTCAGACTTGAAGATAAAACCTTGCCTTCATCAGATAATTTGACAAATCCCACATTATACTCAACGCATATTTTCATTTTACGTGCGCTGTCCCTGAATGGCAGGGAAATAATCTTTTGGAGAATCATTGGTCAAGTGTCTCATATCATCTGTTGCATTTTCAAGAGTCAGTGTTTGTTAGCACAGGAAATGACACAATTTTTCAACAATCTATTCCTTGTGAACTGCTGAAACAGATGACGGTTTTATCCCAGGTTTTTGTCTTATACTCATTGGGACGTTTGCAAGAACACCAACAGAAATGCGAACAACATGTTGTTCCCATGCAATGTAAAAATGTTGTTTCACCTGTATTGGCATTCTTGTAAATTGTCCTGATAAGAGCAAGGTGAAAGACTTTGACAAAACATGCCTTTTTGTGGCAATAATCATTCTCCATACTACCAAGTGATAATTGGTTTATATCATAAATGTGTCAGAAAGCAGGAGTGAAGATCATTTCTTGTTGATTTAGAACAGAAAGCAGGAATTTATAAGCAGCTGACAACCTAAACCATGCATATCACTTTTACTTGAGCATAGAGTGTTTCCAGCCAAAAATGTCGACAGAGAAAAAGTTAGTTTACAGTTAAACATCAGGCAGAATGCGCAATGAATGTACAGAATTGTGGTATCATATAGTACTGGCAGAGGCCATTGGGCCCATCATGCTTGACTTTGGTAGTGCTACCCAAATAGATCCACTTCAGTCCATTTCCATGTAAGATTTGTTGCAGTCAAGTATTTTTGGACTTTCCACACCCCATCCTTTGACAGTTCCTATTAAATCTGCTTCCCCTGTTCTCTGAGGCCATGCGTTCTAGATCACACCAATATAGTCCTTATGTTACCTGTATCCCTTTTCCCAATTGTCTGAAATCTATACTCTTCTGGCTGTTGACGTTAAATGGTTACAGTACCAAAGAAGGCCATTCAGCCCACCAAGTCTGTGCAGGAGTAGGCCGTAAGGCCTATAATACCTGCCCTACCTTCCAACGTAATCATAACAGATCCTTTATCTCTTCCTCATACCCCTCAACGCCATTACCTTTTTGAAATCTGTGTGTGTTTTTTTTCTTTAATATGCTCAGTGATGTGGCCTGCACAGCTTTCTGTATTAGAAAATTCGCTGACCCCCCTAAGTGAAGAAATGTTTCTTCATCTCAGGTCAAAATGGCCTACAGTGAATACTGAGATTGTGACCCCTGGTTTTTACCAGGGGAAGCATCATCCCTGTGTCCAGCAAATTTTGTCAAAGATTTGTTCTAGTGAAGTGTTTCTACATTCCCCCTTTTGACAGTCCCTATTGAATCTACTTCCACTGCCACCTTAGGCAGTGGATTCCAGATCACAACAGCTCTCTGAATTCAAATGTCGTCCTAATGTTATCTTGGACCCTTCTCCCGATTGTCTCAAATCTTGCCTGTCCAGCCCTGTTAGAATTTGATATGGTTCAATCAGATCCCCTCTCAACCTTCTAAACTCTGGTGAATACAATCCCTCCTCATACAACAGTCCTGCCATCCCAGGAATCAGTCTAGTGACCCTTCGCTGTTCACCCTCTGTGGCAAGTATGTCTTCTGTTGGTAAGGAGACCAAAATTGCACATAATACATCAGGTGTGATTTCACCAAGGTGTTATACAGCTGCATGATTCTCATGATTTTGATCACGTCATTAAATGACCAACACCACCACCGACCTTAGTCATTCTCAGTCCTTCTGAGCTATTCCATCACCACTGGGATATTTCTGGTAAATCTCTGCACTGTTTCCAAGGACCTTGATCTCTTCCCTGTCAGCAATGCTCATAATTGAACACGAAACTGTACTTGCTTATGATCACATGAATTAGAAGTAAGAGTAGCCCATTCAGACCCTTCAGTCTATTCTGCCATTCAATAAAACCACATCTGATCTGATTGTGGCTTTAACTTCACATTTCCACCGACCCCAGATACCCTTCTCACTCCGTTGTCAGTCATAAATCGATCTACCTATGTCCTTGAAAATACTCACAGGCTGTTCCTGCCCCATTCTCTGGGGAAGTTAGTTGCAAAGGCTTACTGCTGTCTGAGGGTAAAAATTCTCCTTATCTCTGTCTTGAATGGGTGACACTTTATATTGAAATGGTGCCCCCCAATTCTGTAGTTAAGCGAGCATCATACCTCTGTATAGTGATTGTAATGAGGTCAGCCAGGTAGACCTCATAGAATGTGAGTTCCCTCATTGGAGCTAAGGGGAGACAATTGCTTAGTAGTATTATCAATGGACTGCTAATCCAGAGACCCAAGCAATATTCTGGGGACCCGGGTTCAAATCCCGCCAGGGTAGATAGCGGATTTTAAATTCATGAAACAATGTCTGTATTATAAAGTCTAATGATGACCATGAATCTATGCTGGATTGGCAGAAAAACCCATCTGGTTCACTAATATCCTTTAGGGAAGGAAACTGCTTTCCTTACCTAGGTCTGGCCTACATGTGATTCCAGACCCAAAGCAAAGTTGACTTTTAACTGCCCTTTGGGCCATTAGGGATGGGCAATAAATGCTGCCTAGCTAGTGACACCCTCATCTCATGAATGAATAAAAAAAAATCTGGTTCAATCAGGGAGCTCTGGGTGACAGATAACAACAGGGCTGTCACTCTGAGAGCTTGCTCTGAGGGAGCTGGATCAGCGTCAAGGACTCTTCACGTGTAAATAAAGGGTGACTTGGTGACGGGATATTGGCCTCTATGGCGAAGCTAGAAGAGCATGCTTTGAAGATATTTGCACGCAACAGTTGTCTTTGAGTTCATAAAATCAGAATCCCTTCAGCGTGGAACTAGGCCATTTGTCCCATCGATTCCATATTGACACTCTAAAGAACATCTCACCCATACCCACCCCCATCCTGTCCCTGTAACTCTGCATTTACCATGGTTAGTTCGTCTAGCCTGCACACCCTGGATACAATGAGCAATTTAGCATGGCCAATCGACCTAATCGGCACATCTTTGCATTTATGACATTATGCCATTATTTTGGAAGCCTGACTCATTTGATTGTACCATCAAAGACTGGGCCCAGTATGTGGAAAGAATGCAGGGGTTTTTGGGCAAATGACATTGGGGTAGTTTAAAGTAACAAGTAATTCTCTTGACAGCTTGCGGACCTGTAGCTTTTTTGGTTATTAGGAGCCTAGATCTTCTTGAGGCACCAGATACCAATATCTTTCAAGAATTGATGGATTTAGTTGAGGAATGTTATGACCTCTAATTCTAAGATTCTATCAGTTTTACTTGGCAGTTGGAGAACCAGGGGAATCCGTATTGAGATTTTTGACTAGGTTAAGTCGATTGGCAGAGGCATCTGACTTTGGTTTAACCCTTAATGAGATGCTGAGAGACTGTTTGGTATATGGGATTAATGATGTCATAATGCAAAAGCACCAACCAAAAATGAAACCTAACTGGACTTCAAACAGGCACTAAAACTGGCTTTATCATTTGAAAGTGGAGCATGTGAGTTGCAGGGTGTTCAGTTGGAAGTGGACACCCACACCAGTCTGACTGAGCTTGGGGAACACCACTTGAGTGAAGGCTGTTGCATAGCTTCACCCAGGGTATATCCTGAACAGAAGGGCCCAGATCAGCCCACAGCAAAACCCCAAATCAAAGCCAAGCTTCGGCTAAACGGTTAAAATTTTCTTCAGGATCCAGGCTGGCAAGCCATTGTAAGATGCTGCTAGTACATGGACTTGAGACAACAAAAGACTGCCACGGGACCTAAATTGAGTAAGGTAACTCGTGGGCCGGTATCCAAGAGAGTGCATCTGGTTTGGAACAGTTAAATTGCTTAGCAACATCCAAATCAGAACCAATCAAAATAAAGGTCTAGTTAAATGGTCGCCCAGTTCTAATGGAAGTCGATATTGCCATGGCCATGAAACACTGAGAATCTGTGCCTGGGAACCTCTACGTATAAAGGGTACAACTTTGGTTCTGGTCTCTTATGAGAAGCAGCTGGTTCAGTTACCACTGATTGTAGTAAAAGGCTCAGGCCCAAGCTTGATGGGGTAAAATTGACTGAGAAAGATTCACCTAGATTGGGTCAACGTTTTTCAATTAGAAAATAGCTGCCTGAGTGAAGTCCTAATTAAATACCCAGAGTTTTCAGGAAGGTCTACGCACTATCACCGGAGCCAAGGCCACCTTGCATGTTGACCAGGAAGCAAATCCACGATTCTGCAAAGCCTGCCCCGTGTCATTTGCCTTATGTGCAAAAGTAGAGGCAGAAACAAGAAGGTTGGAAAGTGAAGGAATCATCAACCAATCCAGTTTGCAGAATGGGCAGCACCAGTCATATAAATTGTGAAGCTCAGTGGGTGGTTCGCATTTGTGTGTATCTTAAACCAATGGTAAACCGCTTTTTCAGCTGGATAAATACCCAATCTATCACAAAGAGGATTTGTATGCAAACTGGCAGGGAAGCTGGACATGAGCCATACATACTTGCAATTGGAGTTAGTTGAGGATTTCAAGAAGCATGCTACAATTAATACCCATAATGATTTGTACCAATCTATGAAACTACCACTTGGGGTGTTGTCAGCCTGTACCATTTTTCAGCAGTTGATAGAGAACATTTTACAAGGTCTCCCCCAAGTTGCCATTTATCTAGATGACGTTAATAACAGGGAAGATCAAAAAGGAGCACTTAGAGAACTTGGGCATAGTCCTCAGACATTTCTCCCAGCCAGGCATATGGCTTAGAAGGGAAACCTATGTGTTCCAGGCACCCCAAGGGACCTACTTGGGCTACAGAGTTGACAAGACTGGGTTACACCCATTGGAAGATAAAGTGAGGGCGATCAAAGGTACCCTGGCTCCCACATCTGTACTAGAGCTTAGGTCTTTCCTTGGGCTGATGAATTATTATGGAAAATTCATACATAACCTGGCCTCCATCCTGGCCCCTTTTCAGTAACTCTTAAAAAAGGGTCCGCCTTAGAAATGATTATGTAGCCAAGTGATAGCTTTCACGGAAGTGAAGAAACAGCTGTCATCCTCTAAGGTGTTGGCCCACCGTGTTCCCAGATGAGATCTGCTATTGACATGCAGTGCCTCCTTGTATGGCATCAGGGTAATATTAGTTCATTGGTGGCCCAGTGGAGAGGAAAGCCTAATAGCATTTGTATCCAGGACTTTGGCTAATGCAGAGCATAAATACGTCCAGATAGAGAAGGAAGGTTTAGTGGTCATATTTGGAGTCAGGAAGTTCCAGCAATACCTTTACGAGTGTAAATTTGTAATAATAACAGACCACAAACCCATGCTAGGTTGACTTAAAGAGGAAAAGGCAGTACCACCGGTGGGCTGTAATGCTAAGTGCATATAATTACAAGTTGGAACACCGTCTGGGAGGCCAAGTAGCAAATGCAGATGCATTAAGCTGCCTCCTGCTGGCAGAAACACCTGCGGAGGTACTGCCACTACAAGAGACCATAATGTTTTTAAATTTTCTGGACACGCTTCCAGTCATATCTGACAATATCAGACTTTGGATGCAGAAAGATCCAGTCCTGGCAAAACTGAAACAACCATTGGTGATGGAGGAATCCAAAGGGCCATCATAAGATTGAAACGTTTTTAGACCTGGAGAGACCAGATCAGAGTAGAGAATGGCATATTATTAAGGAGAGCAAGAGTGATTGTCCCAAACAAAAGTTGCCGCCAGATACTCGCTGAACTATACCAGGGTCATCCAGGGGTTTTCAAAATGAAGATGTTGGTAAGAAGCTATGTCTGGCAGCCAGGATTGGATGCAGACATAGCCATGTTGGTGGGCAGTGCCCAGAGTACAAACAAGGACAAAAATTACTGCCAGCAGCTCCCCCATACTCCTGTGAATTGTGGGTAAACCCTGAATTCAGTTGCATATTGACTTTGCAGTCCTTTCATGGGCTCAATGTTCTTCGTCACTGTGGATGCCCACTAAAAATGGTTGAACATGCATAGAGTTCATTTGTCAAACACAGGGAGGATGATAGGAAAACTGCACATGTCTTTTGTAATACAAGGGCTCTCAGAAGTGTTGGTCACAGATAATGGACCCTCGTTTATCAGCAGAGATTTTGTGTGTTTCTTAAAGTTGAATGGTATTCCACATCTTAGGACAGTTCCATATTATCCATCATCCAATGGTCTGGCAGAAAGAACTGTCCAAACTTTGAAGACAGGCTTAAAGAAACAGCCTATAGCTTCACTCAGTGCCAAACTGTCCCAGCTCCTATTTGATTATAGGACCACCTCTCGTGCAACAGTAGGGATAACTCCAGCAGGGGCACTAATGGGGAGAAGACTCTGCAACAGGTTAAATCTGGTCTTCCTGGTTGTTTTGGGACGGTGGGGGGAGGGGGGGTGGGTAGTGGTCGTGAGGGTGTTAACTGGCATAAGGAACATCAGGAACTCAAGACTCCCCTAAGCATGAGAGTTTACTTCAGAGGATGAAGTTTGGTGTAGGAACCATGGCAATGGCCCTGTATAGATAAGAGGTGCGGTCAATGCGAGGTTAGGTCCGGGGTGTATAAGGTTCAGGTACGTTCAACGATCCTGAGCAAGCACAAGTATCATATGAAAGCTGCAAACTTGCAGATGGTGTGGGAGCAAGACGTGCCCAGCTCCTTGACAACCTTTCCGACTGTTCTGGAACCCATGGGTTCTCCCTTTCCATCAAACATTGAAGATACCTCGGAATCTGAGATGGACATGGCAGATGTCGCTGCTTCAATGCCTTTGCCACCTGAAGAAGAGAATGAATTTTTTTTGTGAGATGTTCTGGGTACAAAAGGTGAGCTACTGTGCATTACATGCTGCCTGTATCTGAGGCAGAGTTGGTGGAACCTGACCCGGTGCTAAAACGCTCCAGGATGAGCTACAAAATAAAGAACCGACCTACGTCCTCGGACTCAGAGTGGGGGGATGTAGTGAGTGTACTGAGGTCAGCCAGGTGGAGCTCATAGAATGATTTCCTGATTGGGCAGTTAATCTGGTTCAATCAGGGAGCCCTGGCTGACAGATAAGAACAGAACTGTCAGAGACCCTGTTCACTCTGAGAGCTGGCTTTGAGGGAGCTGGATCAGTGTCAAGGATTCTCCACATGTAAATAAAGGGTGACTTGGTAACGGAACACTGGCCACTGTGGAGTTATTTCACTTTAGACCTGGGTTTCAAACCGTGGGTCACAAACCAAAATGGAGTCGGGATGGGTAAAGGTTCAGGAAGAACTCCCCTTCCCGCAAACAAGTTGGATGCCAAGGCCAAATCAATGGTTTATAACAGGTTTGGCATAATCCCCTTGCTTTTGGACTCAATGTCATGATTTATGAAGCCAGCGGCTGTATTGGCTTTTTTGTCGATTGACCATCTTCAAGGATTTGTGTGAATATACCTGTATCCACACCACCCCTTCCCCCACCCACACCCTTGTACATGTTTATATTAATTTTTCTGTCTTAAATGTGTCACTCTGCACTTCTAGTCTCAAAAGTAGCTGTTTCTCCTGCTTCCTGTCCCCCTTGTAAATCCCATTTTCATGCTATCAACCATTCTTCTAATTCCGCTGGCCTTAACTTAGCTAAAATGTCCTTTATGTAGTATTTGTTCCAAAAGTCCATACACACATCAACCACAGTATTCTCAACACTAATTTACATATCTATGAGGACAAACCATGCATCTCATAAGTTCAGTAATGAAGCAGTGGATTATCTGGCTTACTGTGATAAGAGACTCACTTGTGTTACTTAAATTCAACACCAAATCGAACAGGAACAGTGCATCATCAGGAGATACTTGAAGTATTGTCCAGCTTTACAATATTCCAATCAGGAGTTCACCAAATGTTGATAACTAAGTAAGTGGGATAAAGCATTCTCATAATAGATAAATGACCCTTGACATCAGCCTAGCCAGCTTTGAAGCCTCAGTCAAAATTGGTAATCAGTTGGCCTCCTTACAAATTGGCAATTGGTCAGTTACATATTAGTGTCCTAGTAGAATAGTTTCTTGATCCTTTGCCCTGATCACCATATAGTCTGAAGTTAAAAAATGAATTCTTCAGCTGTTTTGTTATCAAAGTCCTTTGAAGTCAGGCCAGGGTCTACCTAGAATTAGAGGAGGAGAGATTTCTTTTTGTCCTGTGGCCCTGAGTAGGATCCCAATCTCTTCCAACAAGCTCAGGCTCCACTGAGTACCTCAGAGGGTGTCTTTGCTCAGGGTAGTCCTGGCGATGAATGTCTGAGGCTGTCCGTTACCAGCAGGCACACGGAGATGGGGCTTGGCTTATCTATGCTTTATTCACAATTGCTCAGTTTCCTTTTCTGTTGCATTATTTGAAGACGATAAGTTTTATTTGGAACCCCAATCCCATGCCCTGACCCCGCTATCTCTTCGATCTTTTATCATGTTATTGGTGCCCACAAGAGTGGGATACTTGTCAAGTGACTGTGGCAACATATTGAGGCAAGCAGGCCCTGAAGCCTTAATCTACAGGCCACTGAGGAGCAGCATTGACCCTATGACGCAAATGGCTGCCCAGGGTCAGTGAGGAGTTTTCTTCTTTTTTTGATTTTTGATCTTTTATGAAAAAAGCTTTTCTTTCAAATGTTTATTGGTAATGTGCACCTCTAACATGGATCCAAAACACTTCAACAGCCCCTGGGAAGAGAGGCCAAGAGCCAACAGAAACCAAACCATTATTAAGAGCCAGAATGACAAACATTGACTTTTGAAATATTTTTGAGTGGGTTCAAGGGAAAAAAATCCAAGATTTCAAAAATTCCAAGATTTCATA
Organism: Ginglymostoma cirratum; assembly: GCA_024137785.1. NCBI lineage: Eukaryota > Metazoa > Chordata > Chondrichthyes > Orectolobiformes > Ginglymostomatidae > Ginglymostoma > Ginglymostoma cirratum. The sequence continues at coordinate 315,776 of JAHRHZ010000189.1, read as the reverse complement.
TTTGTGAGATGAAAAATCTTGATGTGACTGAATTCTTGAGAAAATGCATATGAAGTCGGTTGACCTTCTTGTCAATCCAGTTTTCTCTTTTTTTGTGTTTGTGGGGAGCGGGGGGAGGGGTGGGATGTGAACTTTGTTCTTTTTGAATTGTCTAACTTTTTTTATTCTCTCTCTTGCTCAAATTGACTTTAAAACAGAAGTGTCTTGCCTTGTGTGTTTTGATGCTTGTCTTTTTTTTCTTATGTAGAGAACAAATTGAATCATCTTCTTAGGTTTTTTGTGCAATCAATTCTTGACTGTATCTTTTTTTTAAAAAAAGAACAAATGATTGAGAAAAAAAGCACAAAATGTTGTTTTTTGAAATCTCTTTTTCTCTCCTCCCGTTTTTTTCTGGTCCTAGGTCCACTCACAAAAAAATCAGATGATAACGACGCATTTGGCAGTCTTGAAGATGAAGGTATTTTTTTCCAATGCATGTTAACAATTCCCTCCCACCCCAACCCCACGACCCTCTTTCGAATTTTTTCTTTTTTTTAGAAAAAGACAAAATAAAATCTTTTATTTCCAAAGCTTCTTCCTTTTTTTTTAACATCTTCGAAACTTTTTGCACTCTCTTACAATGTGCTTTTTTGTTCTTTTCAGTAGTTTTTTTTTGTGTGTATATATATATGTATATATATATAAAAATACGGTTGTTTTCATGTTCTGTAAGCTTTTGAGAGCGGCGTTTTGCAAGAAAATTGTTCCTTTTAAAATTTTGTGAGAACGAAATGCAGAAATTAAATCGATTGATGGTTGAACCTGGTCTGCCGTCTTGCTCCCATGACCTGTTTGATGAACTGTTTTTGGTGATAGTGGTTATATAATCATTGTTTGTCCTTTTGCTTTGTGTTGAGTGTGCATTTGGGTGTGAGTGTGTATGCGTGTACGCATGTGTGTTTCACCTTCTGGTGTATTGATGAATAGTACTGGTTATTAAGTGACTAGAACTCACAGTGGGTTTCGACCATTCCTAATGCCTTCTCCTCCTATGATTCCTGATCATTATCGTCTGTGACTAAGCTCTGAAACTGCACAGTGGTTAGCACTGCTGCCTCACAATGCCAGGGACCTGGATTCAGTTCCACCCTCTGGCGACTGTGTGCTTTGCACATTCTCCCTGTCTCTGCATGGGTTTCCTCCAGGTGTTCCAGTTACCTCCCATGGTCCAAAGATGTGCAGGTTAGGTGAATTTGCCATGGGAAATGCAGGGTAGGTCTGTGTATGCTCTTCTGAGGGTTGGCATGGACTTGGTGGGCCGAATGGTCTGCTTCCACACTGTAGGGATTCTATGATACATGTCCATCTGTAACCCAGACATTAGATGGTGTAAGGATCTGACACGTCGGTGGCTCTGGACTCTAATTCAGTGGGCCTGACTGCCCTTTGCAGCCTTGGGAAGAGAGCTCTTCAGTCACGCAGTGGTGTTTTGTGTCTTGGCCCCAGTGAGCGCTCCTTCCCAACGATTAGCATCTTTGCTGCACTCCATGTGCTGAAGCAGGGAGCTGCCAGATCTTGCCTGAACTCCAGGTGCTGGCCTGTAACAGAATCACACTGGCATTCTGGCACAGAAGGCGGCCACTTGGGACCAGTTGTCCTGTTGTTCCTCTGAAACAGACCCTGATGTGACTCCAGCTGTTCCCAGGTCACAGGTTGCATTGTTTGCTGGGGGCTTCAAAGGGCATCTGAGGCAGTTGCTATAAACCTAGATTAAAACAGCATGAAACTTCATCAGTCTGATTCCAGATTACTTCTCCTAATCTCTCCAAATCTCTGCTTGAGATCATTCCAAATTTATGCTTGTGAGCCACCAGATTTCAGTCCTGATCACCCCGGACCTCTATTGCTGATCGCTTCACATCCATATTACCCTTCGCTGGAGATCTATGCTCCTGCTCACTCTGGATCTGTGCTCCAGATCTCTGCTGTTGACCGCTTCAGATCTGTGCTCTTCACCACTCCAGATCTGTGATCCTCTACACTCTGACTACTCCATATTTTGCTTCTCATCACTCTCAATCTCTGTCTGAACATGCCACCATAGATCTGGATACCTTGTAGAGGAGAAGAGTCATACAAGATTTGAAACATTAACTCTGTCTTTTTCTCCACAGTCATTGCCAAACCTGCTGAGCTTCTCCAGCACCTTGTTTCATTCTAGACCCCTGTTCCTATTCACTCTAGATCTATATTTTCCATCTCTTGATCCTCTGTCCCAAAACATTTGTGATCTCTATTCCTGACCATTCCAGATCTGTATTCCTGTTCAGTCCTGATCTCTGATCCTGATCACTCAACCTCTTTGTTCCTGGCCCTACCATCTGTTTCCAAACTCTCAGGATCTCTGTACCTAACTTCTCAGGTCTGTTCCTAATCATCCTGGATCTCTGCCCTCAGTATCTCCAAATCTTTGTGGCCCTTCACTCCAGATCTGTTGTTGATCACTCTCAAACCACTGATTCTGGCTGACTATCTACCAATCAATGTAGGAGGGCACTTTATGGTCCAATCATAATCTCTCTGAACCCTGGAATCTGCCCAATTGAAAGTTGTCTTTGTGTATCAATTGAGGAGATCTGGTGACCACACCTGTCCGCTTGTAGCTTTAACAGCTGTCGAAGACGGAACTGGTCCCTTATTGTTCCGAAGAAGCAGAATCTGGTGAGTGGGACCTAATTAGTCTCAGTTGTTAACATTGTCATTAAGTAGTGACTGATCATTCTGGCTCCATCTCTATTTATGATTCTGTCTACGTCCCACTCCCAGCTTTCACTCTGCTCCTGCCTCCTGCTCCATAGGATGGTTGATGTCCCCACCCTCCAGTTGCAGTGATCCATTACCTTTCCCTGTTTTTTTTTGATTTGTCAATGCTTGAGTAGCTGGATGGAGCACCATTACTTGTCCAATCTTGATCTCTTCTAGTAGTTGATCCAAGCCTTCAGTATTGTCCTGAAAATAAAAAAAAAATTGCTGGAAATCACAGTGGATCAGGCAGCATCTGTGGAGCGAGACCAAGCTGAACCTCCATGCCTAGATGACTCTTCATCAGAATCTTCATCTGATGAAGAGTCATCTATACTTGAAATGTTAGCTTGCTGTCTCTCCATGGATGCTGCCTGATCTGCTGATTTGCAGCAAGTTTTTTCAGTACAGATTCCAACATCTGCAGTAATTTTCTCCTCCCGTATTGTCCAACACAAATCTCTATTATTGACAACTCCTGATGTCTGGCCAATCAATGTCTCTTTCCATGCCTTATTTCATACAAACAGTCAAAATAGGAGCAGCTTTTGCCATTCAGCCCCTTAAGCCTGTTTGACTGAATGTGTCATCCGATACAGATCTCTGTTACTGAGCTCTTTGTTCTTGATATCTGTAAGTGGACACTGTATATCCTGCTTGTCAACTCCAGAATGCTATTTCAGATCCATTGCCTGGGTAGTCGAGGTCCATGTTTTCCACTCCCTTGCTCACTATTTAAGGAGTTCCAAAGACACTCAACCCTCTGAGAGAAGAAATTCCTCCTTACTTTAGTCTCAAATTGATGCCCTTTTCTTCTGAGACTGTAAGAATTCTTATACAAAAAATATGGTAGCAGTCTGGGGACTCTTTTCCACAAATAGCAACATATGCTTGATCAGTTATTAGTTTTAAATCTGAGGTAGATAAATATTTGTTGAGCAAAGATATGAAGAGATATGGGCCAAAGGTATGAATACGGATTTAGATCACAAATCAACTATGATCTCATTGAATGGTGGAACATGTTCAAAGGGCTGAAGGGCCTACTCCTGTTCCTATGGCCCTAAATGGGATTTTCCAACAATCGATGACAGTTTCATGGTCACTATTCAACTCTTAATTCCAGATTTTCCCCATTTCAAATTCCACCTTGGCAGGATTGAAAGCTGGGACTCCAGAATATGATCTTATCTGGGTTAAAAGTTTAGCTGTAATTCCATGAGACAGTTGCCTCTCCATTATGAATGCCCTGTTCTTGTCACTTGTCGCTGTAGGGGCAGAGTCCTGGGGTATATTTAACGCTGAGATAGATAGGTGGATTCTTGATCATTTGGGGAACCAAGAGTTACAAGGAAAACACAGGAAAATAAGGAAGGGTCACCGGACCCAAAACGTTAACTCTGATTTTTTCTTCACAGACCTGCTGAGCTTTTCCACCAACTTCTGTTTTTGTGTTGTGACAGGAAATGAGGCCAGCATCCTTATAAAATCATGAGGGGCATAGAGAAGATGACTAGCAAAGCTATTTTGCCTAAAGTAGGGAAGTTCAAACCTAGAGGCATATTTTTAACATGAGAGGAGAAAGATTTAAAAGGGACCTGAGGGCCCACTTCTTCACACAGAGGGTAGTTCGTATGTGGAATGAACTGCCAGAGCAAGTTCATGATGCAGGTACAGTTGCATCATTTAAGAGACATTTAGAGAGGTATCTGAATAGGAAGGGTTTAGAGGGATATGGGCCAAATGCAGGCAATTCCTGTACTCAGTGCACTGACCATAAACGCAAGCATGCCAAATGCGTTCTTCACTATCCTATTTACCTGCGACTCCACTTTTAAGGAACTATGAACCTGCACTCCAAGGTCTCATTGTTCAGCACTCCCCAGGACCTTACCTTTAAGTGTTTAAGACTTGCCATGATTTGCCTTTCCAAATGCAGCCCCTCACGTATTTCTAAATTAAACTCCATCTGCCAGGTCTCGACCCATTGGCCTATCTAATAAGATCCGTTGTACTCTAAGGTAACCTTCTTTGCTGTCCTCGACACCTCCAATTTTGGTGTTATCTGCAAACTTACTAACCAGACCTCCTATGTTCACATCCAAATCATTTATGTAAATGACAATAAGCAGTGGACCCAGCACTGATGCTTGTGGCACACCGCTGGTCATAGGTCTCCAGTCTGGAAAGCAACCCTCCACCACCACCACTTCTATCTTTGAGTCAGTTCTATATCCAAATAGCTAGTTTTTCCCTGTATTCCATGTAATCTAACCTTGCTAACCAGTCTACCATGAGGAACCTTGTCGAACGCCTTACTGAAGTACATATAGATAACTTCCACTGCTTTGCCCTCATCAATCCTCTTTGTTATTTCTTCAGAAAACTCAATCAAGTTAGTGAGACACGATTTCCCACGCACAAAGCTGTGTTGACTATCCCTAATCAGTCGTTGCCTTTCCAAACCAAAGGGTCTGTTTCCATGTTGTATGATTCTCACCCCATTCCTGGTTCTTCCAGATGACCACTGCCCACTCTGTCACTATGCAGATCTCCATGGGGGATCACCCCAAATCTGTCTCCCCAGCCTATCTCTGTCCTCCAGCCTGATACTTGCTACATATGATTTCTGTTCATGCCTCTGTTCCTGATCAATGCAGATCCCAGGTCCTGATCACTACAGACCTCTGTGATAGGGCTTTGGTTTCTGCTCACTTTAGGTCCTGTCTGTTGAGCCCAGTTCCTGATCACTGTGGATCCTGATACCTAATCACTTCCAATCTCGATTCCTGATCATTCTGGATGCTAATTTCTGATCGTTCAAGATCCAAATTCCTAACCACGCTGGATCCTATTCCTACGCACTCTAGATCTTGGTTCCTGGTCTGTCAGATCTCAGTTCCTAGTGTCTCCACATCTCAGTTTCTGGCCATTTCTAGATCTCAGCTCCTGATTGCTCTGGATCTTGGTTTCACATCACTCCAGATCTCAGTTCCTGATCCTTGTTGCTCCAGCTCTCTGATGCTAATGGCTTCTGATCTCAGTTCCTGATCACCGCAGATTATGGTGCCAACTCTGCTCCCAGCTACTCCAGGTCTTTGTTGCTGCCTCCACGGATCACGCCTCCTCATTTGAGTCATGGCTGCTCACATCTGTTCTCATTGTAGTACTGGGCTTTCCAGATCACGGTTCTAGAATGTTACAAATCTCCGCTACCCCAACTGCCGTAGGACACTTAGAATCCTGTTCATTTGTCGCAGCTCCTCTGCCAATGAAATCTTCATTACTGCTCTGAAATGTTAAATTCAATGACTGATTCTCCCTTCTCCTACCTGAAAGGTGCAGGACGTCATCCACACACTCACTTGCACAAGCCCCACTCGCCCAGCACCCCTGTACTTGTTGGCCTGTTTGACTTTCTGATCTGGGAACACTGTGACTTTTCAGTTCTTTGCATTGTGTACAATTCCCTCCACATCCTCATATGACAGCTTTCTAATCTCCCAATCATTGCACACATCTGAGATCTCTGCAGTCCTCAGATTGTTTTCCTGACCCATACCAGCCAGTTGATTCCCGCTTTATTCTGTGTCCCTCCAGGTATCTCGTTGTGGTTACTCGACATTGTTTGCTCTCCTCCATGTTAGTTGCGTCTCCCAGTCACTGTCCTGTGCTCTGAGATTGGTCAGGCTAGACCTCTGTTGCTGACTGCACCTCAGTTCCTTCAAATTAACCCTTTCTCATTTCCTCCTCAATACTGTCTGGTGCCATTCCCCATTGAACTCTAGATCTCCAAAATCCATTGATCATTGTCGATCCCTGTTAGTGACTATATTAGATACTGTGTACTGACCATTTTAGATTAGTGTTATTGATCAATCTAGATGGCTGTTATTTCCTTGACTAGATCTCTTACACTGACCATTCTGGATCCCATCACTGTCCATTCTGGATCATCTAAATTATCCATTATTCTGATTCTCCATCATGGTTCATTCAAGATTCCCAAATTACTGACCATTCTAGATACCTATCACTGTTCATTCTAGTTCACTGATACATGTCAATCCGGGTATGCATTGGTGGCCATCCTAGATTCCCATCACTGCCCATTCCAGATCATCCAAATTACCATTATTCTAAATCCCCAAGTCAATGACCATTCTAGATCTCTAAATTATCATTCTAGATCCCAATCACCATCTATTCTAGACCACACTACTCTAGATCACCATCACTGTAAATTCTAGATCCCCAAATTTCTGACCATTCTAGATCATTAATACAGATCAGTCTGGGTACGCATCGATGGCCATTCTAGATCCCCATCAACGCTCCTTGTGGATTACTGATACAGAACATTCTTTGCACAAATTGGTGCCCATTCTAGATCCCCATCATTGTCCATTGTAGATTGCCACTGCTAGGCAATTAAAATCTCATTAGTCCAATTCCCTCATACTATTCCTCAAGTGTTTGTCTGATTTCCATTTGAAGTTGTTCATTGTTTTCACTTTCAACCTCAGTTCAGTTGGCTGAGAGTTCCAGATCATTCCCACTGGCTGCAGAAAAACACTTCAGCTTTTCTTCATCCCCCTTATCCAAACCCCTCATTGTCTCATACACCTTAATCAAATCTTCCTTCAGTCTCCTTTGCTTTGAAGAGAATAAGCCCAGTTTCTCGAACACAACCTCATTGATTAAACCTCCCTCATTCCTGGAACCATTCTAGGAAATATCCTCTGCACTCTCTCTCAGATATTCACATTCTTCCTATAGTATGGAGATTGGACACAAGGCTCTAGTTAGGGTGTAACCAGCATTTTTTGCTTATTCTCCCAGCCCATTGGGTGTCTGTCAAGTACTTTCATAAGATCTGAAATGCCTATCGACAACATATGCCACATTTTCCTCATATCACTTTATCAAGAAGTTTGCCAAATAAATTAAAAGTAATCAGCTTGTTATTAGTCCATGCTGGCTTCCCTTTCTGAAACCTCACCCCTCACTGACTTTAAATTGACTGGACAATAGTTGTGAGGAGTATTGTTACTCCCTTCCTGGCATAATGGTGTCACATTTGCCATTGATCCTTTGGCATCTTGCCCATCTCTAGAGAAATGCTGGAAGATTATGGCTTTCCCTTCAACTGTCTTCAGTCTGTCTCCAAGAGCAATCTGGGATGTAAGCTGAGGACTAGGGGGCTTATCAACCTGGAGTAACGTCACCCTCTTCAGTACATTCTGTTTCTCAGTTTTTTGTCTCCTCTATTACACCTTACATCTCTGCCTCTACAAATAATTTATCAACATCCTTGTGTTTAATACAAAGTTTTCTTTCAGTATTTTAGACCTGCCCTGTGCCTCCAAGTATGTATTACTCACTTTGACCCTAATGGGACTGTCCCGAGCCTTAGAAACAGAGGAAATAGGAGCAGAGGCCACTCAATTCATTGAGCTTGCTGTACCATCCAAAGAGATTATTTCTGAATTTTTACTTCAGTGTCGTTTTCCTGCCTGATATCTATATGCCCTGATAGGTTTAAAATCTGGAAATGTATTGATCTTTGTCTGTAATGAACCTACTCAATGATTGAGCCTCCACAGCGCTCTTGTGTAGAGAATTCCAAAAACTCACTGCTTTCTGAGTGAAGAAATCCCTCCTTATCTCTTCCCTCAATGGTTGACCCCTTATTCTGAGATCTATCTGCTGGTTCTACACTACTCCCCCACTCCCAAAGCCAGAGGGAAAAGCAATCCCATTCTCCTCCATCTCTCCTCATGGGACAAACCCACCACCTAATCCTGTGTATCACTACCTGCTTGGTAGTGATTCCTGAAGTTTCATTGAAGTTGATTTTCATCCTGTTCTCAGTTTCTCTTTTACCAACTTCATTTTTCTCTTTCCCTTGTATTTGGGTTTCACATGAGTATGACATTCCTCACGTATCCTTTTATATCTTATCCTCTGCCTCCCTCGTCATCCACCAAAGCTTTGATTCTCCTGCTATATCCTTGCTGGAACGTGCCTAACCTGTATCTAACCTTACCTATCTAATGACTTGTGGGCAAGGCAGCATAGTGGTAATGTTACTTAATTGGTAAAGCAATGCTCCAGTTCATTCTAGATACCCACTGTGGAGTGATCATCCCTCCCATCATAGACCATTCTAGCTCCACTCGACAATTCAACATCTCTACCAGATACACTTCTGGATCCCCACTGCTGACAATTTAGGATCCATTTCAGATCTCCGCTTCAAGGCTACCCTACACTGCTGTTTGCTCTCCACTGCCGCTCCTGATCTGGCTTCCCAACTGTGTTCCTGACTACCTCTAACTTGGCAACTTCTTTACGTTCCTTTCCTTTTTTAAAAATAAAATTCTAGCCATTCACAACATTCCTGAATATTTCCAAAGCCTTGATTCCATTGTTGTGTTGATCACCCCAGATCATAATTTTCTAGTTTACTCTGGGACAGTCCAGGCCACTATTCCAGACCTGTTGCTCTCCTCTTTGCAACCCTTTCTCCTTATCCTATTCCTGCTGATCTGAAAAAAAACCTACATGGAGGAAGAGATCTGTGGGTTCCAGAAACCTGAAATGAGAGCAGTGATGGCTGGGAGTAACCCCTTTCTGCCTGGCAGTGCCTGAGTAATGTTTTCAGGCTGATGAAATCTCACATCTTTTTCTCCCTGATCGCCATCCTCGTAAGGTTCTGGATCTCTGCTTGCACCCCATTCCCAAACAGAACCATTTCTGACCCTGTTTCTGACCAGTACAGATTTACATTTGTGATATTGTTCCCAAACCTGTTACTAGCCAGTCTAGGTCTTGTCCTTCGTTCCAGCTATCTCTCAATCTGCCCTGGCCACTGCAGCTTTCTCTTCTTCATCTCTCCAGATCTGTTCTCAATTACTTTAGATCCCTCTTCCTGATAACTCCAGATCTCCATTCTAGATTATGCCAGATCTCTGTTCCTGATCAGATATCTGCTCCTGATTAAGCACAAGATCTCAGTTGTTACCTCCTTATATCTATTCCAAGACATTCGTCATCTCCATTGCAGATTGCTCCAGGTCGCCATTCCATATCATTCCAGAACTTTGCTCCCAAGCACCCCAATCCCACTTGCCTGGCTGCTTCAGATCTATGTCTCATTCCTAATTCAGTGTTCTGTTTCTCATAATATTCCCAGAACTCCAGAACTGTATTTTTCACTCCATTACTAACCACTCCAGAGCTGTGTTACCAAGCTTGTAGCTGGAACTACCGCAGGTCATAGTTCCAAGTTACTGTTCATCCCTCTGTTCCAGAGTTCTGTTCTTTGCTTTTATCCATATACAATGCTGGCTCCTGATCTGTTAGCACAAGAAAGGAGAACAGTAGGATCCCTCCTGTGTTATCCAGGGACAGTAATTGCCCACAATCACCCTCAGTAAAATAGTTTAGCTACTCAAGATCACCATGTGAGTTTACAAACACAGATGCCAGGTAAGCAGCAGGAGTAGGCCACTCGACCCCTCAACCCCTTGAGCTCACGCCAGTGTTCAATAAGATCATGGCTTATCCAGCCCGTTCACCCCTTATTTAACAAGAAGCTATCCACCCCAGCCTTAAAAAAAACAAGGATCTGTTTCCACTTCTTTTCAAGGAACAGAGTTCCAAAAACTCGCCACGCTTCTTATTTCTGTTTTAAACAGCACCCTCTGATTTCGTAGCAATGGCCTCTGGTCCCTTGTTCTAGATTCTCCCACAGAAGAAACATCCTCCCCCACCCCCCCCCGCACATAAAAGCAAAGTGCCACAAAATATGGATATCGGATATAAAAATAACCTCAGGGAATGCTGGAGAAATTCAGCAGGTCTGGGCAGCATCTGTGGGCAGAGAAACAGAGTTAACGTTTCAAATCCACTGACCCTACTCTCTCCACGTCTGTGTGTCAAACCCTCTCCAAATCTTAAATATTTCAACTGAGTTGCCCCTTACGCTTTTAAACTCCCGCATGTCCAAGCCCAGGTTGTCCACCCTTTCGTCACGAGGCAACTCTCTCCATTCCAGATACTCTGGAATGTTCTGAGGTGCTGACAGGCACTATACAAATGCTGCGCTCTCTTTATCTACCTAATCCATTTGGCCCAGCTTTCTGCTTTCCTTGGATACTTTGGTGGATTAGAAACATAGAAGCGTAGAAAATAGGTGTAGGGGTAGGACATTCGGCCCTTTGAGGCTGCACCACCATTCAATATCATCGTGGCTTTTTTTAATGTATTCACGGGATGAGGGCATTGCTGGCTAGGCAGCGTTTATTGCCCATCCCTAATTGCTCAGAGGGCAGTTAAGAGTCAACCACATTGCTGTGGGTCTGGAGTCACGTGTAGGCCAGACCAGGTAAGGACGACAGTTTCCTTCCGTAAAGGGTATTAGTGAACCAGATGGTTTTCTCCCCCCAACAGTTGGCAATGGATTCACGGTCATCATTCAACTCTTAATTCCAGATATTTATTGAATTCAAATTCCACCATCTGCCGTGGCAGGATTTGAACCCAGGTCCCCAAGCATTGTCTGGGTCTCTGGATTAACGTTCCAGCAATAATACCACTAGACCATCGCCTCCACCTTTTTTTAATATGCTCATGCAATTTCAAATCCAGCGCCTGCTTTCTCTCCATACCCCTTGATCCCTTTAGCCACAAGGGCCATTTCCAGCTCCCTCTTGAATGTATCTGACGGACTGGCCCCAACAGCTTTCTGTGGTAAAGAATTCCACAAGCTCACAACTGTCTGAAGGAATTCTTCCTCATCTCAGTCCTGAATGGCTTACCCTTTATTCTTAGACTGTGACCCCTAGTTATGGACTTCCCCAGCATTGGGAACATTCTTCCTGCATCTGGCCTGTCTAGCCCCATCAGCATTTTATATATTACTATAATAATCTGCCTTCCTCTTTTTGCCAGGTTAGAATCAGATTTCAGACAGACTGATATTCCAGATTGTATGGATGTTGGTGAATGGTTCATGCATGGTAGCATTTCCAGTGACAAGGATTTATTGCCTTAATGTTTCTTCAATAGCTATGATGAGCAGAAACACCTTAGGCTAGTGGTGTTGAAGTAGAATGGTGCATGGGTGGCACGGTGGCTTAGTGGTTAGCACTGCAGCCTCACAGCGCCAGGGACCTGGGTTTGATTCCAGCCCCAGGTGACTGTCTGTGTGGAGTTTGCACATTCTCCCTGTGTCTGTGTGGGTTTCCTCTGGGTGCTCCGGTTTCCTCCCACAGTCCAAAGATGTGCAGGCTAGGTGGATTGGCCATGCTAAATTGCCCATAGTGTTCAGGGGTGTGTGGGTTATAGGGGGATGGGTCTGAGTGGGATGCTCTGTGTGTCAGTGTGGATATGTTGGGCCAAAGGGCCTGTTTCCACACTGTAGGGGTTCTAATGTACATTAGACAGATGCACATACATTGTTACTGACCATCAAATAAGGTATTCAGTGTCAGATGTCTTCACCATATTACTACTGATAATCTGGATCTCAAATATGAGAACAATGAAGTCAATGAGCACAAGAGAAAAGGGCAGGAGTAGGCTATTTGGTCCCTCAGACCTGCTCTGCCATTCAATGAAAATATGGGTGACCTGGTTGTGGCCTTAACTGCACTTCTCTGGCCTGTTTTCCCCATTCCCCTGCGTAACCTTTGATGTAAAATCTGTTTAACTCACCCTAGAATGCACATATGGCCCCAGCTTCAACTGCTCTTAAGGGGAAGAGAATTCCAAAGATTAACACCCTCTTTGAGAGAATACAATCCTCTTCATCTTGGCCTTAAGTGAAAGATCCCTTGTTATAAACTGTGGCACTCCCCATTTTCTTGGCACCCTGGGGAACAGGGGGATGATGGGCGACGGCGGCGGGGAACAGGAGAGTGATGGGGGATTAGTGGAAACAACCTCTTCACTTCTATCCTGTGAAGTCCCCTCAGAATCATCTTTAAAAGCAAATTGCTGCAGATGCAGGAAATCTGAAACAAACACAGAATCCTGGAGAAACTCAGCAGATCTGGCAGCATCCATGATGAGAGGCAGACAGAGTCAACGTTTCAAGTCTGTTATGACTTGTCTTGCACACTGCCCCATCAAATTCTTCCAGGACTGGTACAGCAGGGAATTAGATACAGTGTAAGGCTCTTTCTATACTTCCCCATCAAACATATCCGTGACAGGGACAACATTGGGTTAGATACAGAGTAAAGTGCCCTCTACACTGTCCTCGTCAAACACTTCCGGGATAGATACAGCAGGGCGGTGCACTGGTTCAGTGCTTAGCATTGCTGCCTCACAGCTGCAGGGACCTGGATTCAATTCCAGCTTTGGGCAACTGGAGTTTGTACATTCTCCCCATGTCTGCATAGGTTTTTGCCAGGTGCACTGGCTTCCTCCCACAGTCAAAGATCTGCAGATAAGGGTGGATTGGCCATGCTAAATTGCCCTGTAGTGTCCAGGCTTGGTGGGTTAGCTATGGTAGATGTGGGGTTACAGGAATAGAGTAGGGAGTTAGCTCTGGGTGGGATGCTCTTCAGACTGTCAGCACAGGTACAATGGTTCTAATGGCCTCTTCCTGCACTGTAAGAATTCTACGATAATAGAATCCCTACGGTGTAGAAACAGGCCCTTTGGCCTAACAGGTCCACACTGGCCCTCCAAAGAGCATCCCACCCAGCCCTGTCTTCCTACCCTTTCCCTGTAACCCTGCATTTCCCAAGGCTAACACACCTAACCTACACATCCCTGGACACTATGGCCAATTTAGTTCAGCCAAATCACCTAACCTGCGCGTCTTTGGACTGTGGGAGGAAACTGGAGCACCCAATGGAAACTCACACAGACACAGGGAGAATGTGTAAACTCCACTGTTGTCCGAGGGCAGAATCGAACCTGGATCCTTGGCGCAGTGAGGAACAGTGCTAACCACTGAGCCACTGTGCAGCCCAAATAACCGTTATTGAGATGTGAACATTGTTAGGCAGGCCAGCATCTATCCCCCTAACCGCCCTTGGGAAGGTGTGTGGCTTGCTGAGCTAGTTCAGAGCCAACCACTTGCTCTAGGCCAGTGAGGATCAGTTTAGATTTCAGCAAAGGAGGACACAGGGATTGATTAAGAGGAGGAAAATAGAATAATAGAGTAAGCTTGCAGGGAACATACAGAAACTGCAGCATTCTTGCTTGGCACAAAAATAAAAAATTCATAATGACAGGGACAGCATAGGGATAGACACGAAATAAAACTTCCTCGACTCTTTCAAAATGAAATTAAAACTCTCTTTACACTATCCCCATCAAACACTCCAAGGACCAGTATACAAAGCGGTTAGATACAGTGCAGACCTCACTGGAGACTGTGTCTATTAAACACTCCAGGGGCAATTATGACACAAGGTTAGATAGAGGGTAAAGTTTTCTCTGCACTATCCCACAGTTCATGGTCGTTATAGAGCTCAGGATTCGAAGGGCTGATTCTTTATAGTCTCCTGTTTACCACCTGCACAATCTGATGGATGATGGAGTCTCTCCACATGTGAGGTTAATGTGTCCTTTTATTATTATATCTGTGCCGTTTACTTAAATTGTCAGACAAAAGTCTTACTGACGTCCTGGCAATAAACAGATTATTTTCACAGATTACGTTCTATTGAGCTCTGAGCTGTAGGAACAGCTGAGTCAGTCCCAGGCAGTCGCCCCCACTGGCTATGGTGATGGTCAAGTGACAGAGTGGTCCCAGTAAAAAAGCAGCCCTCCCCAGCACTCTCCATACAGCTGATAGCCCAACGCCCATGGGAATTGGATTACTTCCTACCACCATTACAGTAACTTGCACTTTGCTTGGGGCTGCCTGTGGTTCCCAGTGGAACATCTGTGCATTTTACTGAATGATCCTGAACATGTTGAAGAGGAACTAGAGTATTCAATGGAATGAATTCATTTTGGATCTTCAGAGGAGGTTGTTGTAAAGCTACATAGATGCAGCAGTATTGAGAGAGTTTGACTGTATTTTAATTGATTTGACATCCCATCTGCCACATTCAGCACTTGTCCCATCACTGACACTCAGTAGCAGCAGTGTGTACTACCTACAAGATGCACTGCAGAAATTCATCAAAACTCCTCAGACAGTCCCTTCCAAACCCACGACCACTTCCATATAGAAGGATAAGAGCAGAGATACGTGAGAACACTAACCCCGCTGAGTTCACCTCCAAGCAACTCCCCATCCTAACTTGGAAATATATCGCTGTTCCTTCAGTATGGTTGACATCCTGGAATTCCCCCTCAAGGGCATTGTGGATCAACCTACACTACATGGACTGTAGCAGTTCAAGATGGTAGTTCACCACCAACATTTTCAGGGGAACTAGGGGTGGGCATGCAGCGACACCCACATTCCATGAACAAATAAAACAAAAGCAAATTCTCTGACAGGGCAGTGCTCCCTCCATACTGGCACCAGGTGTGTTCAACTTGGATCATTCATTCAGCTATTTCAGATTATGTCGTCGGTGCTGTGCTCACTGAATTCTCGGTGATACCCCATGCAACTCTAACTAGACTTCTGCATTCTTATGAGATTTATATCCCTTTTCCCTTCACTTCTGAGGAAACTGATTAGTTGCTGGCTCTTAAAATTATATTGAATTATGCAGCAAAGAGAAATGGTACTTTCAGCTCACCTGCTATATGCTGGTATCCTGCTCCACACAAACCTCTTCCTAACCTCTTATCATCCTCCCATATCAGACTATCCTCCTATTCCTTTCTTCTTTTTGCAAGTATCCAGCTCCCCCTTCATTCCCCTAGCCTATTCTTTGTAGAAGTTAGTTCCACATTCTCCTCCCTCTCTGGGTGAAGATATTTCTCCTGAATTCCCCTTGGGATTTATTAGGAACTGTCTAGGATTGATGATCCCGATGTCTTTTCTTTTGCTATGCATCTGCCCTATTAAACCACTTAATAATTTATGAAAAACATGATATCACCCTCCTTAGGTCACCCTTTTTGTAAAGGAGCAAGCTCTACCCCGTTCAGGCTTTGTGGAATCTCTCAGTTCCTTTTTGAGGGTCTTTCCAATAGAATCTGGAGGCTGAGAACTGTATGCGTTCATCTGGAAGTGTAGTTTAACCAAGGTCCGATACAACTTTAATGTATTGCAGGATTGCTGCAGTGCAGAAGGAGGCCATTCAGTGTATTGTGCCTGCAGTAGCTTTCCTCTGAACCAGCAGTTTATCTAGAACCATTCTCGTCTTTTTCCTTTAACCCTGCCCAATCCTCTTTTACTGAATAACGTCTTGTGACTTCTTCAAAGTCTAAATTGAACCTGTGTCCACCACGTTCCCCAGCAGTCCTCTTCAAATCCTAACCCCCTCACTGTGTGAAAAGGTTTCTCCTCTTGCTTTTTGTTTTGTTTCTTTTACCAAAAAGTTCAAATCTGTGCCCTCTCCTCGATCCTCCCTCTGTTGGGAAGTTTTTCTCTTTTGATTCTGATGTTAAACACCTTAATGAATGGCCTCATGTCTGAGGAAAACAGTCCCGACTTCTCCATTCTACCTACGTCAGTGAAGCTCTTCATCCCTGGAACCTTATTGCTGTGAATCCCAGCTGCACTCTCTTTAATTCCTTTATATTCCTTTCAGAATGGAACACCTAGAACCGCATGCAGTATTTCACTGGAGATGAACAGAACCACCCTGCTCTTGTACTCAAAAGACCAGGATACTAAATGCTTTATTAACCATTCTCTCCTGTCCTGCTATCTTCAAAGACTCTTGCGCATACATGCAATACGTTTGCTGCTGCACACCTTTAAATTTGTATCTTTGTTTTGGATTGTCTGACTGATTCCTTCTTACAAAATTGAATCACTTCCCACCTCACTGCATTAAGACATTGGTGCAGAAGGAAGCCGTTCAGCCCATCAAGTCTGCTCCACTGTTCAATGAGATCGTGGCTTATCTGATCATCCTCAACTCCACTTTCCTGCCTATTCCCCCATAAACCTCGATTCCTTGACTGATTAAAAATCAGTCTACCTCAGCCTTGAATATTGTTAATTACAGGGCCTGGACAGCCCTCTGTGGTAAACACAGATTCACAGTCCTTACTCTGAAATGATGCCCTCTGGTTGTAGACTCCAACAAGAGGAAACAATCTTTCCACATCGACCCTGTCAAGTCCCCTAAGAATCTTGTATGTTTCAATGAGTTTGCTTCTCATTCTTCTGAACTCCAATGTACTCAACCTTTCCTGCTATTGTCTTTCATCTATCTGCCCGTTCTCCCAGCTCATCAAGTTCAGCATTGTTCTTCTCACAGTTCACAATGCTCCTGAATTTTGTTTCATTCAGGTTCAACTTCCATAATCTTCAATTGTTCTCTCTCAAAGTGAATCAATACTGGCTCTTTTTTATGTGGTCTACAGCTTGGAAACAGGCCCTTCAGTGCAACTTGCCCATGCCACCCAGTTTTCACAATTAAAGTAGTCCCATTTGCCTGCACTTTTTACATATCCCTCCATACCTAGCTCATCTATTTACCTGTCTAATATTATGTATTAAATGACAAAACTGTATTCGCTTTCACCACTATCTCTGGCAGCCCATTCCAGACACTCACCACCCTCTGTGTGAAAAAATTGCCTCTCTGGACCCTTTTGTATCTCTCCCCTCTTACTTTAAACCTCTCTAGTTTTAGACTCCCTTACTGTGGGGAAAAGCTGTTGGCTATTTTGGTTGGGAAATCTCAAACTCTGAGACTACTTGGAATGAATTCTGCATCCATGACCTCAGGTTCATCTCTCTTCATTTCAAATCTCAATTTCCAATTACTTTTATTGTCTAATGCTTCCTGACTGTGCACTGTATCACACCTTCCTTGACTAGGGCTGCAGAGTTGGTCAGATGCTGGGAATTCTGCAGGAACCAACTCACCAAAGACTGTATATCATCTACAAGTCACTTGTAAGATATGGGCATCGCTGGCTGGTTCAGCATTTATTTCCCATCCCTAATTGCCCCTTGAGAAGGTGGTGGTGAGCTGCCTTCTTAAACTGCTGCGGTCCGTGTGCTGTAGATAAACCCACAATGCCTTCAGGGAGGGCATTCCAGGACCTTGACCGAACAACACTGAAGGAGCAGTGATATATTTCCAAGTCAGGATAAGGAGTGGCTTGGAAGGGAACTTGCAGGAGCGGTGTTCCCATATATCTGTTGCCCTTGTCATACTAGATAGAAGTGATCGTGAATTTTGAAGGTGTTGTCTTGGGTGAATTTCTGCAGTGCATCTTACTGAGTGGTAGTGGGAGTAGATGTTTGTGGATGTGGTGCTAATCAAGTAGCCTGCTTTGCCTCAATGCTGTCGAGTTTCTGGAGTGTCGTTGGAGCTGCATGCATCCAGACAAATGGGGAGTATTCCATCACACTTCTGACGTGTAGCTAGTGAACAGGCTTTGAGGAGATAGGAAGTGAGTTACGCGCTGCAAGATTACTAGCCTCTGACCTGCTCTTGTAGTTACTGTATTTATATGGCTACTCTAGTTCAGTTTCTGATCAATGATAACCCCCAGAATGCTGATAGTGGGGGATTCAGTAATGGTAATGCATCTGGGATGTGGGGATATTCCCTAAATCCTTAACTCATTAAGTATCCAAAAATCCATTGCCCTTTTGTCCTGAATAAAGACAGTCCTCTTCATCTCCTAAACTGGTTGACACCTTGCACTGAAACTGTGACCCTGTGTGTTGGAGTCATCAAACAGGGCTAACACCCTCTTAGCCTCTACCCTGCTGAGCCTTAAAAGGTTTCCACTGTCTCAGGCTAGTTGTGAACTGTCCAATTGGAGTTGTGACTGGTTCTGAATCGCATCTCAGCTCGGAGAATTGTTGATGTGGGTGAGGATAGTACCAATATCAGGCTATGGCACTCGACTGTGACACAGGGGTGCAGAGGCAGACCATTCATACCATCGAGTCTACTCTACCATTCAGTGAGATCATGGCTGATTTGATCATCCTCAACTCCACTTTCCTGCATTTTCCCCATACACCTTGATTGCCTTACTGATTAAAAATCGGTCTGTCTCAACCTTGAATATACTGAATGCCCCAGCCTCGACAGCCCTTTCGGTAAAGAATTCCACAAATTCACTTCCCTCTGAGTGTAGAAATGCCTCCCCTTTTCCATCTTAAATGGGTGACCCCTTGAGCATGTTGAGCACGTGTCCATTAGACACAGCTTCTTATCATGGATTCCTGGTGATTTGTGTCACACTAACCCCTCACATCGGCGAGGAGATGTTTATATCACAAGGCTATTTACTCAGGCAAATGCTAGCCAAGCAGTTGTACCCCCTTAACTGGTGCAAAGTTATTTCATCCCACTATCAGGAACCTAATTTGTTGAAATGTAAGTAATATGATCAATTAACATATACAAATTTAAAGAAAGCACTTACAATTTTAGAACCCCTTTTATATCATAGGGCATCCCCATGCATTACATAGCCAAAGTTATGGCACACATAGGGTGGGCTCAATATGACTACATGCACTTCCAGCCATTATTGAAGCGGAAAGCAATGCAGCAGTCTGCTTGTAGGTAGCAATATTCCAGTAACTGTACTTTTAAAAAAATAATTTATTCTTTGTTTGCAAGCCTGGCATTAATGCATGGCCTTTAATTAGCCTTGAGGAGGTGACAGTGAAGCACCTTCTTGAATATGTAACTGAACGATTCTCTGAGCCTTTTCAGAGGGCTGTTAAGGGTCAATCACATTGCTGTGGGTTCTGAAGTCAATGTGTAGGCCAAGACTGGACAAGGATGGCTGATTTCCTTCCCTGAGGACATTAGTGAATGAGATGGATTTTTACGATGATCTGTCGTAGTGAACATTTAGTCAAAGATATAAATAATGAACAGGAGTAGGCCACTCGGCCCTTCAAGGCTGTTCTGCTATTCAATAAGAGTGTGCTGATCTACCTCAAGTCCATTTCCTGAACTTGACCCCCAAATTCCCTGATTCCATTGGAGTACAAAGGTCAACCAATCCCGCACACTCAACAATGAAGCCTCCTTAAGTTCTTTGCTGTTGAAAATTCCAAAAATTCACTACCCTTTTAGTGAAGGAATTCTTCCCTATTTGAGACTAAGATAGCTGCTGCTGTGCCTGAGACTGTGTTCTCCTCCTCAAAGGGGTCTCTGTAAATTCCACCCATTGATCTTTTGTGGCAAAAAAGAGAAATTGGATTGTGTCATTGTTACTTAACAGCTCTTGGCCTTGTCTAGCCTTTCGCTAGCCATTGGCAGTAAACGGAGCAATGTTGGATTTCTTGTGCCTGGTTTGGCAGCACGTGCGGCTCTATCAGACACGAGCGGCTATTCAGGCCTGCTGGCCACCATTTGTTTCTGAGGCACAGCAATGCCAGGAATGGAGGCTAGGAACAGTCAAGATTGATATTTTCACTATGAATCACGACCAAAGGTTCCAGACAGAGCCTTAAGTCATTTCGGTGATGTTCTTTGTAGTTAGATTTCGGTAGGAACAGTCAGGGAGTTTGTAGATGGGAGTGGGGTGTGTTGTGGGGAGGGAAAGGGTGTGGAATCTGTTATTCTTTTGAAAGATTCTTTTTACTTACTTTTTTCAGTTCTCTCCCTCTCTTCCCTTTTCTTTTCAGACCCCCTTCCTCTGATGGACCGAAGGAGTCCTGGTTGGGGCCAAGCACCTACCAGCTTTGGCTCCAAGTCAACTGCTCAGCAACTGCACAGCCAGTCAAGTATGCTGTTTGCTTCCACATTCTTTATCTTCCAGGTTGACTGCCCCTTCACTTCAGCTGAGGGTTTAACAGACGTCCCGCTCCGACAGGTTGTTGGGGAGGGGTGGGAGGGAGTGGTGGTGCGGGGGGATGGGGAATGACGCGGGAAGGTGGACTGGAGTGGGGGTTGGGGTTCCAGTGGAGTGACTTTCACCAGTAAATCTGCTTGTCTCCTGTTGGCCAACCCATGAGCAGCAAGGGAGGGAGATCATCAGGCAGCAGGAGGTCACTCAGACCCCTTCAGCCAGCTACATTCTATAAGATCACAACTGATTTGGTTGTGGATTGAACTCCACTTTCCTGTCCATCCTTTAGATGGCCCTTGACAATTTGTCTCACTCAGCTTTGAATATAGCCAATTACAAAGCTCCCGCACCGTGCTGTGGGGGAGAGAATTCTAAATGCTAATGACATTTGGAGAGTCAAAATTCCACTGAATCTTTGTCATAAATAGGGAGCCCCTTTATTTTTAAACTCCGTCCCTTTGTTCAATGCTCCCCCACAAGGAAGAACATTCTCTTTGCATCTATCCTGCCTCTGAATTTCAACAAGACCACCTCCTTCTTCTAAACTCCAACAAGTGTAGGCCCAAATTGTTCAACCACTCGTCACGTGATAAACTCCTTCATCCCCGTTTTCAACTAAGAGAAATTTCTCTGAAGTGCCTCCAGTGCAAATCTTCCCTGTGAAGAATCGCATGAAATTCATCTCTGAGTAAGGAGGCCAAAACGATACTCAGTACTCCTGGTGTAGTCTCACCAATCTCCTGCACAGTTGTAGCGAGACTTCCTGATTTTTACACCCCATTGCTCTTAGAGTAAAGGCCCACATTCTGTTTCCTGTTCCCTTGCTGCATCTGATGCCAAACAATGATGATGAGGTAGTTGGTGCTGGCTTTTCCAACTACACCCAAATGACACAAACCCTTTCTGTACCCTTGATTGCTGGATTGAATCAAGCACAGGATCAAATCCTCAACATAGTGGCCTTCTAGTGACCACTCAGATTCTCGTTGCTGGACGAAGGGCATGGGGCAAAAGAAATGCCTGAAGAATGCAAGATATGGAAAAATGCGGTGCCTGCTTTAGCCCAGCCTCTGCTGGAAAACTCAGGCCTGGCAAAGGCTGCCACCTTTGTAGCATACAGTTTGAGATCAGGAGACATAGGTCTAAACCTCAGCAGTAAAATTCTGAATTGTTGTCAGTTCGGGGCGTCTTATCTAAGGAAAGATGTCCTGGCAAAGGAGACAGCCAGAGAAGTTTCACTAGGCTGATACTGGGTATGGATGGACTGTCTTAGGAGGAGAGGTTGAGTAGGTTGGGCCTTACTCATAGGAGTTTAGAAGATTAAGAGATGACCTTGGAAGATATGCAAGATTTTTAAGGGACTTGATAGCGAAGGTGTTTGGAAGGTATTTTCCCTTGTAGGAGAGTCTAGGACCAGAGGGCATCATATCAGAACAAGGGGTCTCACCGTTTAAGATAGAGATGAGGAGGAATTTCTTCTCTTGGAGGATGTGAATCTGTGGAATTCTTTCACTGCAGGGAGCTGTTGAGGTTGGATCTTTCAGTATATTCAAGGCTGAGATAGATTTTTAATGAGTAAGGGAATCAAGGGTTATGGGAAAAGGCAGGAAAGTGGAGTTAAGGATTATCAGATCAGCCATGAACTTACTGAATGGCGGAGCAGACTTGATGGGTTGAATAGCGTATGGCTATCCTATGTGTAAGGGTCTGAAATTTTGATTAAAAAGCCGATCTAAGTAATATTGACATGAAACTATCATTGATTGTTGTTAAAAAAATCTGAGTCATTAATGTCCTTTAGGGAAGGAAGTCTGCCAGTCTTACCTGGTCTGGGCCTTCACGTGACTCCAGACTCACAGCAATGGGGCTAACTTTTATCTAGCCTCCGAAATGGGCGAGTAAGCCACTCAGCTGTGATCATTAGAGTGGCTCACCACCACCACCTCTTCTTGGGCAATTAGGAATGAGAAAAAAGTGCTGGCCTAACCAGCCAAGTGAATGAAAGAACCAGCAAACTAGGTGGAATGAAGAAAAACTACTGTTGTCTCCGACTTCCTCCCCTCTGCAAATTCCAGCTTGTCCAGTGTTCATTGGTTCGTACCCTTGCTACCCATTGATTCGTCACACTCTGAGCTCACTCACTAGTAATAGCTCTGCAAAAACATTCTCATCCGTAATCTTGCTCCCCTCCTTATCTTTGTAACCTCCTCCAGCTTGTACATCTCTCCCTAACTCTGGAATCTGCTCCTGTCCCCACATCTCTCCCTAACTCTGTAATCTCCTCCAGCCCCTACACCTCTCTCTACATCTGGAACCTTCTTCAGCCTCTACACCCCTCCCTATCTCTGTAACCTTCTCCAGCCCCTATATCCCTCCACATCTCTGTATCTTCCTCCAATTCTCCATCTTGACCATCCTCCAGTTCCCATTGCTCCACCATTGGTGGCTGTGCCATCATTTCCTGGACTCTGAGCTCTGAAATTCCCTCCCTCCCTTTCGACACCCCCACGTCTCATGTAACTACGATGTTGCTTGCACCCTCCCTGTTTAACTGAGTTTTTGTCTTTCTGTCCATAACATCTCCTCATACCACATTTTGTTCATCACTTGTTCCCTGTGCAGCACCTTAGGATGTATTCTGTGCATTCAAAGCGCCATCTACATTGCAAGTTGTTGTTGTAAAGCATAACTGAGTGTGTGTGCGCTGTTCGTCTGTGCACACACATGCATGTCTGTGTGTGTTCACACATGTGTGTGCATGAGTGTGCATCAGGGACAAAGAAGGGAATTTGTGTGAAGCCAGAGAAAGTTGTGAGGTCCTTAATGAGTATTTCATAACATTGTTCACCAAGGAGGAAGATATTCTTGATGGTAAGATTAGAGAGGGGTTTGTCGATATTCTAGGGCGTGTTGATATAAATTGTGGGTTTCATGGTGGCTCAGTGGTTAGCACTGCTGCCTCACAGCACCAGGGAGCTGGGTTCGATTCCACCCTTGGGTGACTGTCTGTGTGGAGTTTGCACATTCTCCCTGTGTCTCCTCCCACAGTCCAAAGATGTGCAGGCTAGGTGGATTGGCCATGCTAAATTGCCCATAGTGTCCAGGGATGTATAGATTAGATGGGTTAGAGGGGGATGGTTCTGGCTGGGATGCTCTGAGGGTCGGTGTGGACTTGTTGGGCCAAAGGGCCTGTTTCCACACTGTAGGGATTCAATGATTCTGAAGAAGGGGGAGGTGTTAGGTATCTTGGAAACCATTAAGGTGAATGAGTCTCCAGGACATGATGGGATCTTCACCAGGATTCTGAGGGAGTTAAGAGAAGAGATTGTTGGGGCCTTGACAGAGATCTTTGTATCCTCTTTAGCTACAGGTGAGGTCCCAGAAAATTAGAGAATGGCCAATGTTGTTCCTTTGTTTAAGGGCAACCAAGGATAATCCAAGAATTTATAGGCTGGTGAGCCTTACACCAATGGTAGGGAAATTTTTGGGGAAGATTCTTAGGGACAGGATTTACTTGCAGTTGGAGAAGAATGGCCTTATCAGGAACAGTCAGCATGGCTTTATGCAGCAGAGGTCTTGTCTGACAAACTGAATTGAGTTTTTTGAGGAAGTTACGAAGATGATTGATGAGGGTCAGGCAGTGGATGTTACCTTATTGGAGTTTACTAAAGCATTTGAAAAGGTCTGTCATGGTAGGCTAGCCCAGAAGATCAAATCGCATGGAATCTACAGTGAGTTGGCAAGTTGGATACAAGTTTGGCTGGTCAAAGAAAACAGACAGTATTTGTGGAGGGGCGTTTTTGTGACCGGAGATCTGATCCACAGGGATCAGTGCTGGAATCTCGATTTGGATGAAAATGTGGGTCATGTGATTAGTAAATTTACAGACAACATAAACATTGGTGGAATTGTGGATAATGAGGATGGATATCAAAGTCAAGAGGAAAAATAGCAGATGGCGGAAAAGGTGTGATGCATTTTGGGAGGTCAGATGCAAGAGGAAAGTACACTGGGAATGGCCAGCCCAATAGAAACATTGATATACAGAGGGATCTTGTGGGCCAAATCACTGGCTCCCTGAAAGCAGCCACACAAGTGAATAAGGCGGTAAATAAGGTTTATGGCATGCTTGCCTTCCTCGGTCAGGGCACTCAGTATAAAAGTTTGCAAATCATGTTGCAACTGTATAAGACCTTTGAAGTACTGTGCTCAGTTCTCAGTTCAGAAGGGGAAATCGTGCTTGGCTAATCTTCTGGAATTTTTTGAGGATGTAACTATGAAGATGGACAAGGGAGAGCCAGTGGATGTAGTGTACCTGGACTTTCAGAAAGCCTTCGTTAAAGTCCCACATAGGAGATTAGTGAGCAAAATTAGGGCACATGGTATTGGGGGCAAAATACTGACTTGGATTGAAAATTGGCTGGCTGACAGGAAGCAAAAAGTAGTGATAAATGGTTCCCTTTCAGAATGGCAGGCGGTGACCAGTGGGGTACCGCAAGATTTGGTGCTGCGACCGCAGCTGTTTACAGTATACATTAATGATATAGATGAAGGCATTAAAAGTAATATTAGCAAATTTGCTGATGACACAAAGCTGGGTGGCAGTGTGAAATGTGAGGAGGATGTTATGAGAATACAGGGTGACTTGGACAGGCTAGGTGAGTGGGCGGATGCATGGCCGATGCAGTTTAATGTGGACAAGTGTGAGGTTATCCACTTTGGTGGCAAGAACAGGAAGGCAGATTACTACCTAAATGGAGTCAAGTTAGGTAAAGGGGAAGTACAACGAGATCTAGGTGTTCTTGTACATCAGTCAATGAAAACAAGCATGCAGGTCCAGCAGGCAGTGAAGAAAGCTAATGGCCTGCTGGCCTTCATAACAAGTGGAATTGAGTATAGGAGCAAAGACGTCCTTCAGCAGCTGTACAGGGCCCTGGTGAGACCGCACCTGGAGTATTGTGTGCAGTTTTGGTCTCCAAGTTTGAGGAAGGACATTCTTGCTATTGAGGGAGTGCAACGTAGGTTCACGAGGTTAATTCCCAGAATGGCAGAACTATCATATGTTGAAAGATTGGAGCGACTGGGCTTGTATACACTTGAGTTTAGAAGGATGAGAGTGATCTGATTGAGACATATAAGATTATTAAGGGATTGGACACTCTGGAGGCAGGGAGCATGTTTCCGCTGATGGGTGAGTCCAAAACCAGAGGACACAGTTTAAAAATAAGGGGTAGGCCATTTAGAACAGAGTTGAGGAAAAACTTCTTCACCCAGAGAGTGGTGGATATATGGAATGCTCTGCCCCAGAAGGCAGTGGAGGCCAAGTCTCTGGATACTTTCAAGAAAGAGATGGATAGAGCTCTTATAGGTAATGGAATCGAGGGTTATGGGAATGAGGCAGGAACAGGATACTGATTGTGGATGATCAGCCATGATCATAATGAATGGTGGTTCTGGCTCGACGGGCCAAATGGCCTACTCCTGCACCTATTGTCTATTGTCTATTGTTCTGGTTGCTGCATTATAGGAAGGATGTAAAGGCTTTGGTGAGCGTGCAGAAGAGGTTTGTCAGGATCTTGCCTGGATTGGAGTGTAATAGCCATCAGGAGAGGTTCAACAAACTTGGGTTGTTTTTGCTAGATCTTCAGAGGCTGATGGGTGACCTGATAAGAAGTGTGTAAAATTATGAGAGGCAGGGATAGAATGGGCAGTTAGGGTCTGCTCAATCATAGAATCGCTACAGTGTGGAAACAGGCCATTTGACCCAACAAGTCCACGCTGACTCTCTAAAGAGCATTCCACCAGTCTCACTCCCCCCTACCCTATCCCTGCAATTCCCATGGTGAATCCACCTAGCCTACACATCCCTGGAAGCTATGGGCAATTCAGAACATAGAACATAGAACATAGAACATTAAAGCGCAGTACAGGCCCTTCAGCCCTCGATGTTGCGCCGATCTGTGAAACCAATCTGGAGCCCATCTAACCTACACTATTCCATTATCATCCATATGTTTATTCAACGACCATTTAAATGCCCTTAAAGTTGGCAAGTCTACAACTGCTGCAGGCAAGGAATTCCATGCCCTTACTACTCTCTGAGTAAAGAATCTACCTCTGACATGTGTCCTTTATCTATCACCCCTCAATTTAAAGCTATGTCCCCTTGTGCTAGCCATCACCATCTGAGAAAAAAGGCTCTCACTGTCCACCCTATCAAATCCTCTGATCATCTTGTATGTCTCTATTTAGTCACCTCTTAACCTTCTTCTCTCTAACGAAAACAGCCTCAAGTCCCTCAGCCTTTCCTCATAAGACCTTTCCTCCATACCAGGCAACATCCTGGTAAATTTCCTCTGCACCCTTTCCAATGCTTCCACATCCTTCCGATAATGCGGCGACCAGAACTGTACGCAATACTCCAAGTGCGGCCGCACCAGAGTTTTGTACAGCTGCACCATGACCTCACGGTTCTGAAACTCAATCCCTCTACCAATAAAACCTAACACACCGTACGCCTTCTTAACAACCCTATCAACCTGGGTGGCAACTTTCAGGGATCGATGCACATGGACACCAAGATCTCTCTGCTCGTCCACATTACCATTAGCCCAGTACTCTGTATTCCTGTTACTCCTTCCAAAGTGAATCACCTCACACTTTTCCGCATTAAACTCCATTTGCCACCTCTCAACCCAGCTCTGCAACTTATCTATGTCCCTCTGTAACCTGCAACATCCTTCCACACTATCCACAACTCCACCGACTTTAGTGTCATCCGCAAATTTACTAACCCATCCTTCTACGCCCTCATCCGGGTCATTTATAAAAATGACAAACAACAGTGGCCCCAAAACAGATCCTTGTGGCACACCACTAGTGACTGAACTCCAGGATGAACATTTCCCATCAACCACCACCCTCTGTCTTCTTCCAGCTAGCCAATTTCTGATCCAAACCGCTAAATCACCCTCAATCCCATGCCTCCGAATTTTCTGCAATAGCCTACCGTGGGGAACCTTATCAAATGCTTTACTGAAATCCATATCCACCACATCAACTGCTCTACCCTCATCCACCTATTTAGTCACCTTCTCAAAGAACTCAATAAGGTTTGTGAGGCACGACCTACCCTTCACAAAACTGTGTTGACTATCCCTAATCAAATTATTCCTTTCTAGATGATTATAAATCCTATCTCTTATTATCCTTTCCAACACTTTACTCACAACTGAAGTAAGGCTCACTGGTCTATAATTACCAGGGTTGTCTCTACTCCCCTTCTTGACCAAGGGGACAACATTTGCTATCCTCTAGTCTTCTGGCACTATTCCTGTAGACAATGATGACATAAAGATCAAAGCCAAAGGCTCTGCAATCTCCTCCCTAGCTTCCAGAGAATCCTAGGATAGATCCCATCCGGCCCAGGGGACGTATCTATTCTCAGACTTTCCAGGATTGCTAACACCTACTCCTTATGAACCTCAATCCTGTCTAGTCTAATAGCCTGTATCTCAGTATTCTCCTCGACAACATTGTCTTTTTCATGTGTGAATACTGATGAAAAATACTCATTTAGCACCTCTCCTATCTCTTCGGACTCCACGCACAACTTCCCACTACTGTCCTTGACTGGCCCTAATCTTACTCTAGTCATTCTTTTATTCCTGACATACCTATAGAAAGCTTTAGGGTTTTCCTTGATCCTACCTGCCAAAGACTTCTCATGTCCCCTCCTGGCTCTTCTTAGCTCTCTCTTTAGGTCCTTCCTGGCTAACTTGTAACTCTCAAGCGCCCTAACTGAGCCTTCGCACTTCATCTTTATATAAGCTTCCTTTTTCCTCTTGACAAGAGATTCAACTTCTTTAATAAACCACAGTTCCCTCGCTCGACCATTTCCTCCCTGCCTGACAGGTACATACTTATCAAGGACACGCAGTAGCTGTTCCTTGAACAAGCTCCACATTCCAATTGTGCCCAGCCCCTGCAGTTTCCTTCCCCATCCTATGCATCCTAAGTCTTGCCTAATCGCCTCATAATTGCCTTTCCCCCAGCTATAACTCTTGCCCTGTGGTATATACCTATCCCTTTCCATCGCTAAAGTAAACGTAACTGAATTGTGGTCACTATCACCAAAGTGCTCACCTACCTCCAATTCTAACACCTGGCCTGGTTCATTACCCAGTACCAAATCCAATGTTGCCTCGCCTCTTGCTGGCCTATCTACATACTGTGTCAGGAAACCCTCCTGCACACACTGGACAAAAACTGACCCATCTAAAGTACTCGAACTATAGCGTTTCCAGTCAATATTTGGAAAGTTAATGTTCCCCATAAGAACTACCCTGTTACTTTCGCTCCTATCCAGAATCATCTTTGCTTTCCTTTCCTCTACATCTCTGGAACTATTCGGAGACCTATAGAAAACTCCCAACAGGGTGACCTCTCCTTTCCTGTTTCTAACCTCAGCCCATACTACCTCAGTAGTTGAGTCCTCATCAAAAATCCTTTCTACCACCGTAATACTGTCCTTGACTAACAATGCCACACCTCCTCCTCTTTTACCACCTTCCCTGATCTTACTGAAACATCTAAACCCCGGAACCTGCAACAACCTTTTCTGTCCCTGCTCTATCCATGTCTCTGAAATGGCCACAACATCAAAGTCCGAGATACCAACCCATGCTGCAAGGTCACCCACCTTATTCCGGATGCTCCTGGCGTTGAAGTAGACAAACTTCAAACCACCTTCCTGCCTGCCGGTACACTCCTGCGACCTTGAAACCTTATTCATGACCTCACTACTCTCAACTCCCTGTTCACTGGAGCTACAAGTCAGGTTCCCACCCCCCAGCTAAATTAGTTTAAACCCTCCCGAAGAACATTAGCAAATTTCCCCCCCAGGATATTGGTACCCCTCTGGTTCAGGTGCAGACCATCCCGTTTATAGAGGTCCCACCTACTCCAGAATGAGCTCCAATTATCCAGGTAATCATAATCATTTAGCATGGCCTAACCTGCACATCTTTGGACTGTGGGAGGAAACCCACACAGACATGGGGAGAATGTGCAAATGCCACAGATACAGTTGCCTGAGGCTGGAATTGAACACATGTCTGTGGCGCTGTAAGGCAGCAGTGCTAACCGCTGAGCTACTGTGTCATTCTAAAGAGGTTGATAAACATGGCGGTGATATGAAAGGAAGTTGGGTGGCAAGAAGGGACAGAAAGCAATACCATACATTGGCCAAGAATTGAACCTGGGCCTCCTGCGTGGTGGGATGGAATTCTACCACTGATTCACCAATGCCAGCTGCGCATTTGTGGATATGTCAAATATTAGGGGACATAGGTTTAAGGTGAGAGGTGGCGAGGTTTTTTCCACAGAGGGTAGTAGGTGCCTGGAATGTGCTGCCAGCGGAGGTGGTAGAAGCAGATATGATAGCAAAGTTTGAGAGGATTTAGACAACACATGAACAGGCAGAGAATAGAGGGATATGGACCATATGCAGGTAGATGGGATTAGTGTAGCATAACAATCCCTACAGTGTGGAAACAGGCCCTTCGGACCAACAAGTCCACACTGACCCTTGGAGCATCCCACGCAGACCCATCCCCCTATAACTCACATACCCCTGAACACTATGGGTAATTTAGCATGGCCAATCCACCTAGCCTGCACATTTTTGGACTGTGGGAGGAAACTGGAGTACCCAGAGGAAACCCATGCAGACAACATGCAAACTCCACACAGACAGTCGCGCGAGGCTGGAATTGAACCTGGGTCCCTGGTGCTGTGAGGCTGCAGTGCTAACCACTGAGCCACCATGCTGCCCCTAAGGCAGTGGCACATGGCAGAACTCAGCGCACCCCAGACAGGACATGAACCCACAATCCCTGCCTTCGGAGGGGAGTGCCTTATCCAATAACATCATAGTCAGCACAGACATGGTAGGCTGAAAGGCCTGTTTCTGTGCTGCACTGTTCTTGCCTCCCATATACCTTCCTGCTCTTTGTCCATCACTCCCTCTTTCTCTGCCTCCTTCTGCACATTGGGCATTAACTGAGGGTCTAAAATGAAAAGAGCTATTCACTTGGGAGCTGAAAGGGAAAGTTTGAATTCTTGCCATCTTATCTCCCATGTCAAATAACCTGCTTAAACACTATCCATTTTACTCTGAGCTCAGAGTAATTCACCAAATGGCTACATGATAACCCTTGTTAAATCTGTTCCCAGTGTCATTTGCCAGGGGACAGTAGGCATGTGGAAGAAGCTTGTGCTGTGAATGATTTAATTGGCCCCAGTTGCCCACAGAAAACATAACTGAAGCCTAAGCAATGTTTCTCGAGGCACATTATTGAACCTTTGTTAAGCTAACATTGAGCCCTGGTGAAAGCACAATTGGATTAGTGTGCACAGTTCCGGTCCCCACTTGGAGAGAGATAGAGACTCTGCAGAAAGTATTTAACAAAAGTCCTCAAGGTCATTAGCAGCACAGGGAGGTTGGAAAACTGGGACTGATGTCACGCTTACATTAATACTTTGATAGTTCCTCAGGATCAGAGGCACCTTGGTGTGCATGTCCACCAGCCCCTTAAGGTATCAGGACAGGTGGATGAGTGGGTAAAAAGACATGTAGAATACTTGCCTATATTAGTCAGGGCATAGAGTTTAAGAGTAGGGAGGTGATGCTGGAACAGTATAAAACATTTGTGAGGCCATAGTGAGAGCATTGTGTGTAATTCTGGAATCAATATTTCAGGAAGATGTGACAGCACGAGAGAGGGAGCAGAGAGATTTCATAGAATCCCTTCAGTATTGAAGCAGGCCATTCGCCCTTTCAAGTCCACACTGACCCTCTGAGGAGCATCCCACCCAGACCCATCCCCCCAACCTCTCCCTGTGACCCTGCATTTCCCATGCCTAAAACACCCAGCCTTTGGATCAATGGAACTATGGCCAATTTAGCATGGCCAATCCGCTTTACTTGCACGTCTTTTGACTGTGGGAGGAAACCGGAGCACCTGGAGAAACCCACACAGACATGGGGAGAATGTGTGAATGTAATAGACATTCACCCGAGACTGGAATCAAATGTGTGTCCCTGGTGCTATGAGGCAGTAGTGCTAATCACTGAGCCATTGTGCCACCCCTCAGCAAGATGTTGCCCGGGGTGGAGTGTTTCAGTTATGAAGAGAGATTGGACAGACTGATGTTGTTTTGCTTGGAGCCGAGGGGATTCAGAGGGGACATGATTGAGATATATAAAATGATGTGGGGCATAGACAGGAAGAAACCTTTTTCTCAAAAGAGTGATCAGTGACCGGGGGCACAGATTTAACGTAAGGCGCAGAAGATGTGAGGAGATGTGTGCCTTTTCACCCACAGGGTTGTGGGAATTTGGAACTCACTGTTTCTGAGGGTGGTATAAGCAGAAACCCTCATAACGTGGAAGAATTATTTAGATGTGCGCTTGTGATGCCAAGGCATACAAGGCTATGAGCTAAGTGCTGGAAGTGGGATCAGGACAGTCAGGTGGTTGTTTTTGCATTCCCTTCATAGCCAGAACATCCTTTCCCATACAAAAAAACCAAAAGTGCACACTATACTCTAAATGTGTCTTACCGAGGCCCCATACAATTGCAACAAGGCATCCCTACTCCTGCACTTGAATCCTCTCACTATACCTGCATGCTTACTTTCATAGTTTGGTGTACAAGGACAACATTCCCCTTCTATCCAAAAGAAAGGTGACATCTATTTGCAATAAGAAATAAGCCTATAAATCTCCACACCATACCAATAAGTTGTTGAGTTTATGATGGTGTTTTGTCTGGAGGTGTGGTTCGTTGCCTGTACTTGTCAGTGATATTGTCTGTCATTACTGTTTCTATTTGGGATCATGTGTGTCAACAGGACTGGGAGAGGATTGGGAAACTGGAACATACATACCTAATTTGCCTTCACTTCTGTGTCACCATTGCCACCATGTCACATTAGCAGTAGTGGTCTAATGATTAGTCACTTGTCAATGATTGATTAACTTCCTGGGTAGTTTATTTAAAACAGTAAACTCAGTTATGAAGCAGACATTATGGGAAACCAACTGGTGGCTATGTGTGTGTCGTTTGCCGACCCATAGTAGATGAACTGTCAGGCAGAATCACACATTGTGTACAGATTGTACGTAGAGTCCTTAAAGATGCACTCTGTTAAAGGGACACATGCAACAATTGGGACAGAGGTGACCTGACAGAGGTTTTTATAGGCATGAAGAGGATTTGATAGGGTCGATATAGCAAATATGTTTCCACTTACAGGGGTGACCAGAACTCAGGGATCATCAATCTCAGACAGCCACAACTAAATCCTGTCGGGAATTCAGGAGGAACGTCTTTACTCAGAGAGTAGGGAGAACGCGGAACTCTCTCCTACAGGGAGCAGTCATGTGGAATAGTATGAATCCATTAAAGGGGGGAGCTGGATAAATTCATGAGGGAGAAAGGAATAGGAGGACATGCTGATAGGGAGAAATGAAGAAGGGGTGGATGGGGAAATGCCTGGAGCACCAAAATCATCAGTGTGGATTAAACTACATTGAGTTTGTGTGTGTGTGTGTCTGAAAGAGAGGGAATTCTATGTATCTTTCAGAATGTTGGTAGACACGTTAGCTTCAATAGAACTTAATGCACCTCCTGTCCATATCAGCTTAGTCCACTCTTGTGCAGTTGTGGTGTAGCACTGGAGTAACACGCTCTGTCTCTCTCTCTTTAGATATTCGAGACAGTGGCCCAAAGCCAGTGATGATGTTTGTTCACGGGGGATCTTACATGGAAGGCACAGGGAACATGTTCGAGGGGAGTGTCTTGGCGAGCTATGGAAATGTTATCGTTGTCACCATAAACTACAGACTGGGCGTCCTCGGTAAGATCTGCTCATTGCCTTTTCTTCTTCATTGAAAAAATTACAACTTATGCTTTGTCTATGCTACACCTTGGCTAGACCACAAAATACAAAGACTGGAGAGAGCATAGAGACAATTTGCAAGGATGATACGGATATGAGTAGGTCAAAAATCAGGAAAGGACTGAGGCTGGATCTCCGATTTCTTAAAATAAGAAAATGTGAAAGGTAACCTCATTGAGGATAATACATGTTAATGACTTGGATAATGGTATGGATGTATGATTGGCAAGATTGTGGATGGCACAAAAATAGGTGGAAAGGCAAGTGGTGAGGATGATCCAAAAAGAGATATAGACGGATTAAGCAAGTGGGCAAAACTTGGCAGATGGAATATAACGTGGGAAAATGTGATGTTATGGATTTTCCAAGAAGAGTTTAGGAGCTGAATATTAGTTAAATAGAAGACTGCAGAAAGCTGCAGCACATACAGGGATTTAGGAGTCCTTGTGCAGGAATTACAAAAGCTGGTATCTGTGTTAAGTGGGAAATAGGGAAGGCAAATGTTCTGACCTTTATTTCAAACAGATTGGATATCAAAATAGGGAGGTTTTGCTAAAACAATACAAGGCACTAGCCAGACCACAGCTGGAACACTGAACAGTTTTGGACTGGTTATCTAAGGAAAGATACACTGGCATTGGAGGCAGTCTAGAGAAGTTTCACTAGGCTGTTACCAGGTATGGAGGGAACGCCTGAGGAGGAGTTGTTGAGTAGGTTGGGCCTGTACTCATTGGAGTTTAGAAGAATTAGAGGTGACCTTATTGAAACATACATACAACATTGAAACATAGGGAACTTGATGTGGTGGAAAGATTCTTTTCCTTTGTGGGAGAGTCTAGGACCAGAGGGTATCATCTCAGAATAAGGGGTTGTCAATTTAAGATCAAGATGAGGACGAATTTCTCTCAGAGTGCAGTAAATCTGTGGAATTCTCTAATTTGATTTGATTTATTGTTGTCACATGTACCCAAGTACAGTGAAAAGTTTTGTTTTGCGAGCAGTTTGCAGATCATTAGCAAAGAAGTACATACAGATCAAAGGGTGCTTAGACAGAATGAAGCATATGGGTTATAGCTGCACAGGAGGTGCACAAAGCAAGATCTATATTATTTGAACTTAGAAATTAGAGAGGTCCGTTTAGCAGTGTAATAAGCAGGGAAGAAGCTGTTCTTGAACCTATTGGTTTGTGTGTTCAAGCTTCTGTATCTTCTGCCTGATAGAAGAGGTTGGAAGAGAGCGTTACTGGGGTGGGAGGGGTCATTGATGATGTTGGCAGCTTTTCTGTGGCAACGCAACGTAAATGGAGTCCATGGATGGGAGGTTGGCTTTTGTGATGGTCTGGGCTATGCACACAACTTTCTGTAGTTTCTTACGGTCCTGGGCAGAGAAGTTGCCATATCAGGCCATTACGCACCTGGATAGAATGCTTTCAATGCTGCATCTGTAAAAGTTGGTGAGGGTCGTTATGGACATATTGAATTTCCTAAACGTCCTGATGAAGAAGAGTCATTGTTGTGCCTTCTTGACCGTCGCATCTGTGTGGGAGGTCCAGGACAGAATGTTGCTTGTCGTCAATCCAGGGTGAGGGATTCAATAACGAGGGGTCACGCGTTCAAGGTGAGAGGAGAAAAGTTTAAGGGGGATACACGCGGAAAGTACTTT
The DNA here is from genome assembly GCA_024137785.1 of Ginglymostoma cirratum. Taxonomy (NCBI): domain Eukaryota; kingdom Metazoa; phylum Chordata; class Chondrichthyes; order Orectolobiformes; family Ginglymostomatidae; genus Ginglymostoma; species Ginglymostoma cirratum. The sequence goes on along the minus strand of JAHRHZ010000189.1, from coordinate 280,484 downwards.
ACACAGAGGGTGGTAGGTGCCTGGAACGCGTTGCCAGCAGAGGTAGTAGAGGCAGGCACGGTAGATTCATTTAAGGTGCGTCTGGACAGATGCATGAGTAGGTGGGGAGCAGAGGGATACAGATCCTTAGGAATTGGGCGATAGGTTTAGACAGTGGATTTGGATTGGCACAGGCTTGGACGGCCGAAGGGCCTGTTCCTGGGCTGTAAGTTTTCTTTGTTCTTTGTCACTCCCAGGAACTTAACGCCATCCGCCCTCTCTACCTCGGCTTCGTTGATGTAGATAGATAGATGATCAATTTTTTTGTTTTGCTGGCATTGAGAATTGTTATCATTGTACCACGTCATCAAGCACTCCATCTCCTTCCTGTATTTAGATTCATCGTTGTTTGATATCCATCCTACTTTGGTGGTGTCATCAGCAAACGTGTAGATGGTGATTGTGTGGAATTTGGCTACCTAGTCCTGGGTGTATAGTAGGGGGCTGAGAACGCATCCTTCCGGGACACCAGTGTTGAGGATTATTATGGAGGAGGTGCTGTTTTCTATCTTCACTGTTTGCGGTCTGTGGGTCAGGAAGCTGAGGATCCAGTTGCAGAGTGTGGAGCTGAGACCCACATCTTGGGTCTTGAGATTAATCTGGTAGGGATCATGGTGTTGAAGGCAGAGCTGTAGTTGGTGATTAGGAGCCTGATGTAGGTGTCCTTATTATCCATATCTTCCAGCGATAATTGTGGGGCTAGGGAAATGGTATTCCCTGTGGGCCTGTTTCGTTGATAGGCGAATTGCAGGAGGTGGAGACAGGCTGGGAGGCGAGAGTTTATGTGGGCCATGACCAGCCTCTCAAAGCAATTCATTATTATGGAGGTCAGAGTCACTGGACCGCAGTCATTGAGGCAATGTTGCATGTGTTTTCTTCGGTACTGGGGTGATGGTGGTCTTCTTGAAACAGGTGGGGACTTCAGATTATAACAAGAGGTTTGAGATGTCAGTGAATAGCTCTGCCAGCTGGTCTGCACAGGATCTAAGTGCATGGCCGGGGACTCCGTCTGGGTTAGTTCCTCTCCTTAGGTTGACTCTCAGGAAGATCAATCTGACATCTGCGGCGGTGACAGAGGGAAGCCTGGGGCTGTTGAGGCAGATGACACCGTGCCATCAGCATTCTGCTCGAACTGAACATAAAAAGCATCGAGCACAGCAAGAACGGATGTGCTTTTGTCTGCTACTTTGTTACAGTTCACTTCGTATCCTGTTATATTGTGTAGGTCTTGCCACGGGTAGCGGGTGTTTGTGTGCTTAATTTGGGCCTCTAACTGTTCTGGTACTGCCTTTTGGCATCTCCAATGGTTTTGCAGAGGTCATATCTGGATTTCCTGTGCAGGTCTGAGTCGTCCAACTTGAATGCTGCATGCCTGGTCTTCAGTAGGCAATGGATTTCTTGGTTCATCCAAGTTTCTGGTTGGGGAACACACAGATTGACTACTTCAGCACACAGTACTCCACACATTTGCTAATGAAGTCTGTGACAGTGGTGGTGTACTAGTTATACAGTCATAGAGGCATGCAGCATGGAAACAGGCCCTTTGGCCCAAACTGGTCCATGCTGACCATGGTGTCCACTCAGCTTGTTCCAATTGCCCGCATTTAATCCATATCCCTCTAAACCCTTCTCATCCATGTAACTATCCAAATGTTTTTTGAAAGTTGCTATTGTACCTGCCTCAGTCACTTTCTCCGGCAGCCCATTCCATATATGCACCGCTCTCTATGTGAAGAGGTTGCTCCTCAGATCCTTCTTTAATCTTTTCCCTCTCACCTTAAACCTATGCCCTGTAGTTTTTAATTTCCCATCTCTCGGAACAAGACTATATGCATTCATCCTCATGATTTTATACACCTCAATAAGGTCACCCCTCATTCTCCTATGTCCCAAGGAATAACGTCCTATCCTGGCCAACCTCTCCCCATAACTCAGGCTTACAAGTCCTGGCAACATGCACATAAATCTTCTTTGTACAGTTTCCAGTTTAACTATGTCTTCCCTGTAACAGGGTGACCAAAACTGTACACAATACCCCAAGTGTGGTCTCACCAACAACTGTGATCACCTGTGATGCCGCTTTCAGCCAACTATGTACTTATATTCCTAGGTCCCTCTGTTCCACAACACTCCTCAACTATATAAGTCCTACTTTCCAAAGTGCAACACCTCCCACTTACCTGTATTGAATTGCAATTCCCAATCCTCAACCCACTTCCCCGTCTGACAAAAATCGCTCTGTAATTTTTGATAACTTTCTTCACTATCAGCGATACCTCCTCATTTTGTATCATCCACAAACTTACTAATCATGCCTTGTACATTTGCACCAGATTATTTATATAAGTAACAAATAACAAAGGTCCCAGCACTGACCCCTGTGGCATAACACTAGTCACAGGCCTCCAGACCGAGAAACAACCTTCAACCATCACCCTCTGCTTCCTACCATCAAGCCAATTGTGAATCCAATTAGCTAGCTCTCCCTGGATCCCATGCGACCTAACCTTCATGACTAGCCTGCCATGTGGGACCTTGTCAAAGGCCTTACTAAAGTCCATATTGACAAAATCCACATCCCTACCCTCATCCATCCTCTTGGAAAAACACTGAAAGATTTGTCAGACATGAGTTCCCATGCACAAATCCATGCTGACTATCCCTAATCAGACCATAGCTATCCAAGTGTTGGTTGATCCTGTCCCTCCGTATTCTCTCCAATAGCTTGCTTACTACTAATGTCAGGCTCACTGGCCTGTAGTTCCCTGGCTTGCCTTTGCTACCTTTCTTCAACAATGGAACAACATTAGCCACCCTCCAGTCTTCCGGAACTTCACCAGTGGCTAAAGATGAAGCAAACATCTTTGCAAGGACTTCTGCAATTTCTTCCCTAGCCTCGCACAACATCTGAGAATAGATTTGATTGGCCCGGGTGATTCATACTGTCCTCAGTTCAGTCACTTGCCTGACCTCATTTCCTCAGAGGAGGTCCAGTGTTGCACCCTCATGAGTCGGACCCTCTCCGTATCAATTTACGAATCTTTTTTGGACACATCTGACAAATTCAACCCCATCCAGGCCTTTTACACTCTGGGTGGCCTAGTCAATACGGGGGAAGTTAAAATCTCCAACCAATACTACTTTATTATTCCTACAGGCAACTACAATCTCTCTCTACATCTGCTCCGCTAGTACCCACTGTCTATTTGGGGGTCTATAATACAGTCCCAACAGAGTGACCATCCCCTTCTTGTTTCTAAGTTCTATCTATATGGCCTCATTTGATGACCCATTAATAATATCCTCTGTAAGCATTGTTGTTATGTGCTCCCTTATCAAAAGGGCAACTCCCTCTCCTCACTTACTTGTACTTCTGTCATGCCTGTAGCTTCTGTATCCAGGAACACTGAACTGCCAGTCCTCCCCTTCTCTCACCCATGTTTCTGTTACGGCTACAATATCCCTGTCCCCAGAGCCAATCCATGCTCTGAGCTCACCTGCCTTACCAGCCAGGCTTTGTGTGTTGCAATAAATGCTCTTTAAACCAAAAGTCTTTTCTCTCCCTTTACTATGCCCCTGGCTATCCTGAATAGTAAACTTGATCTTGACGGCTAATGTATTTTCCCCTGACTTCTCAATTGTCTGTCCCTTATTCAGAGTCCCACCCTGCTGCCAAACTAGTTTAAACCCTCCTGGGTGACACTAGCAAATCTCCCTGCAAGAATATTGGGCAACTTCTGGTTCAAGTGCAACCCATCCCTCTTGTATTGGTCACTTGTACCCCAAAAGAGACCCCAATGACCCAAGAACTGAAAACCCTGCTCCCTCCACCAGCTTCTCAGCCACACATTCATCTGGCCTTTCTTTCTGTTTCTATCCTCACTGGCACGTGGCACTGGGAGTAATCCGGAGATCACTACCCTTGAGGTCCTGCTTTTTAACTTCTCACCTAACTCCCTGTACTCATTTCGCAGGACCCCATTCCTTTGCCTACCTAGGTCATTTGTGCCGATGTGCACAATGACCTCTAGCTGTTCACCGTCCCCCTTCAGAATGTTCTGCATCTGCTCAGAGACATCCTTAACCCTGGCACCCGGGAAACAACACACCATCCTGGTGTCTGTTCTGTGGTCACAGAATCTCCTGTCTGTCCCCCTCACAACTGAGTCTCCTATCAGTATCGCTCTCTGTGAATGCACCCTTTCCCTCTGAGCCTCAGAACAGGTCACAGTGCCACTGACCTGACAGCTGCTGCTAGCTCCTGAAGGGTTATCCCCTCCAACAGTATCTAAAGCGGTTATTGATGTGTTATTGATGTGAATGGTCACAGAGGAACCCTGCACAATCTGCCTTTCCCCTTTTACCTCTTCAGCTAGTCACCCAGTTACCTGCAGCCTGTACCTTTGGAGTCATTGTTTCACTGTAGTTGCTATCAATAATGTTCTGTGCACCCTGGATGATCCTGAGTGCAACCAGCTCCAGCCCCAGTTTCCTAACGCGTTCTAACAAGGTGTGGACCTGGATGAACACAGCAGGCCAAGCAGCATCATAGGAGCAGGAAAGCTTGACGTCAAGCTGCTTGGCCTGCTGTGTTCATCCAGCTCCACACCTTGTTATCTCAGATTCTCCAGCATCTGCAGTTCCTATTATCTCCTAACGCGTTCTGTTAGGTTGTCGGCTGAGTTCTTCAATATGGTCCAGTCCACCGATTCCAAGCTTTCCCAGAGAAGCTCTTCCGCTGTTTCAGACCAGCACTGTACTACTTCCTGTGAAGGATCGTCTCACTTCAACTTCTGCTTGTAAACTGGGAGAAGGAACATGGTGTTGTGATCTGATTTTCCAAAGTGCGGACCAGGTATGGAGTGGTAGGCGTCTTTGATGGTTGTGTAGCAAAGGTCAAGGATGATCGGTCCTCTGATGGGGCAGAAGGTTTGGTGCTACTTTGGTAATGCTTTGGCTTTGTTGAAGTTGCTGGCCACAATGAGTAAGGCCTTGGGAAATTTCATCTCCAGATGTACCGGTGTAAATTTCATCCAGAGCATTCTTCACTTCTGCCTGGGGTGGTGTGTAGACTGCTGTTAGGATGGTGGAGGTGAACTTACGTGGCAGGTGGTCAAGGACAGTATTTCATTGTAAGATATTCTAGGTCCAGGGAGCAGTGGCTCACCAGGATCGCCATGTCTGAGCACCAGGGGGTGTTGATAAGGAGGCATACCCCTCTGCCCTTTGCCTTACCGGAGGACGCTGTGCAGTCCATGTAGTGTATGGAGAACCCCTCAGCCTGCAAGGAACAATCAGGTACAGCAGGAGTGAGTCATGTCTCTGTAAATCAGAGCACGCCGAAGTCTCTCAGTTCCCACTGAAAGTAAATCTAGATCTGAGTTCATCCATATCTTTTTCAGTAGCTTGGACGTTTGCCAGGAGTATGCTGGAGACGGGGGACTTGAAATCGCATTGTTTCATTCTCACTTGCGAGCCAGCGTGACTTCCCCATTGTTGGATAGAATGGAATGGAATAGATTAGAATATCCTTTATTGTCACTTCTACTACATTACAGAAGTATAGGAGTATAGTGAAAACTTTTTACAATGGCTACCTTTTAATGGCACCATCTTAGTGACGAGGTACAAATCTTACAAGGTAAAAGAAATATACTGGTCTTACACAAAGAGGATTAAAGCCAAGCATAAGCATTATTTATAGAGGTAGTTACAACAGAGTGAAAAAGTTTTAAATTGCAGTCTGGGAACAGCAGCTCAGCATGTGGTGCCAGGCCCAGGTCCAGCAATTGTCCCACATCGCTTCACCCTCCAGTCCGCTCCTCACTGGCACTCAGCAGCAACCAGGTAAGTCGCACTTTACCAGGACTCGTACCTCGGCCCCTCCATCACTCTGGGCCGGGCCCCCAGTGCTCCGGGGCCGCAGCCTCTCTGTCGCTCCGGTTATGCAGCCCATCTGTCGCTCCAGTGACTTAGCTGCTCTGTCACTGCCTTGGGCTGACTGCTCCTGCACCCACCGTCACCGCCTCGGGCTGCCTGCTCCCTCACTCACTGCCACTGCCTCGGGCTGCCTGCTCCCTCACTCAACGTCACCACCTCGGGCTGCCTGCTCCCTCACTCACCATCACCGCCTCGGGGTGCTTGCTCCTTCACCCACCGTCACCGCCTTGGGCTGCAACCCCCTCACTCACCATCACCGCCTCGGGCTACCTGCTCCCTCACTCACCGTCATTGCCTCGGGCTGCCTGCTCCCTCACTCACCGTCACTGCCTCGGGCTGCTTGCTCCCTCACTTACTGTCACCGCCTCGGGCTGCAGCCCCCTCACTCACCATCACCGCCTCGGGCTGCCTGCTCCCTCACTCACCGTCACTGCCTCGGTCTGCCTGCTTCCTCACTAACTGTCACCGCCTCGGGCTGCCTGCTGCCTCACTCACCGTCACCGCCTCGGACTGCAGACCCCTCACTCACCGTCACCGCCTCAGGCTCTTATTGTGTTTATTTGAAAACACAAGCTTTCCGAGTACAGCTTCTTCCTCAGCTAAAGTCACTGACCTGGTGTTGTGTAACTTCTGACCTCGTACACCTAAGCCCCACACCAGCATGTCCACAACATTGAATGGTGGAACAGACTCAATGGACTGATTGACGTACTTTTCTGCTCCTATGTCATATGGTATGTAAAGTGATAAACCATTTTACCTGAAAGTTTGTGTTTTCAAATCGACCTGTTGGACTGTAACCTGGTGTCGTGTGATTGCTGACCTTTTCCACCCCAGTCCAATATCATGGATCTTTTGGAGGCTGAGAGAATGTTTCCTCTTGTGTGGAAGAGTCAACCCAGGCCCTGTGTTTAATGTAAACGCCAAGAAATCCTATCAGAATTCAGGAGAAATCTCATCACCAGAGTATGGGACCTACAGGGGATTTGAATCAATAAACGAGCTGGACAGGTCCATTAGAGAGAAGTAGATTGTTACAATGATAGGTTTAGATGAAGAAAGGAATGGAACATAAGAGCCAACATGGGCTGGCTGGGTCCAATGGCCTGTTTCTGTGCCATGTGTCCTGTGGAATCCAGTGTAATCTCTCTGCTGAGTTATCAGCGGAGCAGTCAAGAGTGCTGTCAATGCTACTGCACAAACCATGGGGTTCAGGCTGTCTTAAGTGCAGTGCCTTCTCCTTTGGGCACCTGACTGTAGAATGGAGTTGACGTTAGGTGCTGGGGTGAGAGGTTTTCACTGGAATATTGGAGATTTAAATATCTGGGGATCCATTAATTGAACATTGGAGACTCAGGTGAAAGTGAATGGCCACATTCCAAGTTTGAAAATCTGGAAAAATAGCAATTTTTACGGGAATGGGACCAGAGATGTGGGACTTCTATGAATGTGGGGAGCCTGGGAGAAGCTGGGATTTTTCTCCTCGGAGCAGAGAAGGTTAAGGGGGAAAAATACAAAGAACTGTAGATGCCGGAAATCCGAAACAGAAACAGAAATAGCTGAGAAACCCAGCAGGTCTGACAGCGTCTGTGGAAAGAAAACAGTCAATGTTTCGGGTCAGTGACCCTTATTCAGAAGTTCATTGTTCAAATGATGGGTCACTGGGTCTGAAACATTGACTCTGTTTTTCTCTCCATGGATATTGCCAGACCCACTGAGTTTCTCTGGCAGTTTCTATTTTTGCTCCCTACTTCTATGTTCCGCTCTCTTTGAAAGAAAAGCTGCCATTCCACTTGTCTTCCATATTACCTACTGGCTGGTAAGTTTTTTATGATGCATGGACAAGGACTCCCAAATCCCTCTGTTCTGTAGCTTTGTACAGTCTTTCGCCATTTTAATAATACTTAGCTCCTCTTTTCTTAATGCCAAGTCATAATCTCATATTTCCATACATTGTATTCTATCTGCCAAGTTTTTGCCCATTCACTTCAACTTCTACAGTTCCTATGTAGACTTTTTGTGTTATCCTCAACACTTGACTTCCCATCTATTTTTACGTTACGTGCAAACATGCCTTTAGTATATTCACTTTCCTTATCCAAGTCATGAATATGTAATGTAAATAACTGTGGACCCAGTGCTGATCCCTGCGGCGCTTAACTAGTTACAGGTTACCGTTCTGAAAATGCCCCTTTATCCTCACTGTTTTCTATTGGTTGGCCAATCCTCTTATCCATGCTAATATACTATCTCCAGTACTATAGGCTGTTATGTTATTAAGTAGCATAAGATGTGGCAGCTTATCAAACGCCTTCTGGAAAACAAATATATCATGTCCACTGCTTACACTGTAACTATCCTACTCGTAACCCCATCAAAGAATTGTAGTATGACTTCGCCTTCATGTCGCCATGCTGACTCTGCTTGATTATATTTCTTTCTCAAGGCTGTGCCATTGCATCCTTTATAATAGAATCTAATATTTTCCCAATAACAGAGACGAAGCTGACTGGCCTGCAGTTTTCTTTTGTCCCCTTCACTTTTTAAATAGAGGTGTTTCATTGGAAGTTTTCCAATCCTCTGGGATTTTCCCAGAATCTAAGGATTCCTGAAAGATTACTACCAATGCAGCCTCTATCTTTGGAGCTACTATCTTTAATATCTGAGGATGCATCCCATCAGATCTAGGAGACTTACTGGTCTTTAACCTGATTAGTTTCTCTAGCTATTTTTCTCTACTGATAGTTATTGTAGCTATTTCCTCTCCATTTGCCCTTGATTATTTTGGGATGCTATTAGTGTCTTCTATTGTAAGAACTGATGCAAAGTATTTATTCAACTGCTCTGCCATTTTCTAGTTCTCCATTATTATTGCCCCAGCCTTTTTCTCTAAGGAGCCTATGTTAACTTTGGCTTCAGTCTTTTTTATACATTTATATAAGCTCTTGCCTGTCCATCCTCACATTGTTTGGAAGTTTACCCTCAATTTATTTTCTGTCTTTGTTTTTGATCGTCGTTTGCTGATTTTAAAGTTCATGAATAGAACTCTTTAGGGGGATCTCACTTTCACTGGACGACAGGACATAGTTGCAACCCCATTAAGTCCTTGCTGCCTCTCTATACAGCAATCCATCAGTCCCATTCCCTCAGCACCATCCCTGTAGCCTCTGCAATTTTGTTTCCTTCAAGAGTCCATCCGATTTCCTTCTGAAAATTCTCATCATTCCCACTTACACACCACCTTTTTCCTTTCTGTGCAGTTAGTTTCAGTGATTCTCAGAATTGTTAAGCTGCAAAAAGAGACCATTCAGCATGACTGCATTGACTCTCTGAGCATTTTAATTTCGTGCCAATTTCCTGCCCTCTTCCTGTGATCCTCCACACTGTTCCTATTTAAATAATGATCCAATGCCATCCTGATGCTTCAGATGAACCTGTCTCCACCATTCACTTCAGAAAGAGTTCTTCCTCACAGCCCTCACCCCACATTTCTCTGGCTCAAAACATGAAATCTATGTTGCCATCACCGTTGCATCATCAGCTGATGGGAGCTCCCTTTTCCCTGCCTTTATCCAAACCTGTCATAATTTCATACATCTTGATCAAATCGCCCCTCAATCTCCTTCACTCCAAGGAGAACAAGCCCAACTTTCTCTCACCCAACCTAGTCACTAAAACCACCTCATCTCTAAGATATGGGGATATTTCCTCTGCACCCTCTCTCAGATCCTCACGTCCCTCCTGTAGCGTGGGAGCTGGAACTGTGCAGGCCTGTCATATTGGAATAATGCAATGGGCCCTTGACAACGCATGTTTGACACTGAACAACATTACTATCCCTTTAAATTAAATTAAATTAAATTAAAATCAATGCATTTTTTATGGATATATAATCACACATGTCACCGAGGGAGCCACCAGCAGTGCTGAAGGGATGTCTCAAAAGGGGAGAGGGACAGAAACAGTGCCTTTAAATCTGAGGTGGGCCTGCCACGGTTGATTTGGGAAATATTGTGTCATAGAGATTGACAGCACAGAAAAAGGTCCTTTGGCCCATTGCATCTGTGCCAGTCAAAACCAATCACCTATGTATTCTGAGATAACTATGTGTAGAGCTAGATGAACACAGCAGGCCAAGCAGCATCAGAGGAGCAGGAAAGCTAACGTTTTGGGCCTAGAATGTTCTTCAGAAATGGGGGAGGGGAAGGGGATTCTGAAATAAATAGGGAGAGGGGGGAGGCGGATAGAAGATGGATAGGGGAGAAGATAGGTGGAGAGGAGACAGACAGGTCAAAGAGGCAGGGGTGGAGCCAGTAAAGGTGAGTGTCGGTAGGGAGTTAAGGAAGAGATAGGTCAGTCCAGGGAGGATGGACAGGTCAAGGGGGCGGAATGAGGCAAGTAGGTAGGAGATGGGGGTGGGGCTTGAGGTGGGAGGAGGGGACAGGTGGGAGGAAGGACAGGTTAGGGAGGCGGGGACAAGGCGGGGTTTTGGGATGCGGTTGGGGGAGGGGAGATTTTGAAGCTTGTGAAGTCCACATTGATACCCTTGGGCTGCAGGGTTCCCAAGTGAAATATGAGGTGCTGTTCCTGCAATCTTCGGGTGGCATCACTGTGGCAATGCAGGAGGCCCAGGATGGACATGTTGTCTAAAGAGTTGGGAGGGGGAGTTGAAATGCTTTGTGACTGGGAGATGCAGTTGTTTAGGGTGAACTGAGTGTAGGTGTTCCACGAAGCGTTCCCCAAGCCTCCGTTTTGTTTCCCTGGTGTAGAGGAGGCCACATCTGGAACAGCGGATACAGTATACCACATTTTCAGATGTGCAGGGGAACATCTGTTTGATGTGGAAGATCTTCTTGGGGACTGGGATGGGGGTGAGGGGGGAGGTGTAGGGGCAGGTGTAGCACTTCCTGTGGTTGCAGGGAAAAGTTCCGGGTGTGGCAGGGCTGGTGGGGAGTGTGGAGCGGACAAGGGAGTCACGGAGAGAGTGGTCCCTCCGGAAAGCAGATAAGGGTGTGGAGGGAAAAATGTCTTTGGTGGTGGGGTCGGATTGCAGATGGTGGAAGTGTCAGAGAGTGATGCGTTGGATCCGGAGGTTGGTGGGGTGGTACGTGAGGACGAGGGGGATTCTGCTGGTTACGTGGGAACAATCCCTCTTCCGTCGCCACACTGGCCCTAAACCCCACCTCTTCCTCCCTTACATCGGTGACTGTATCGGCGCCATCTCATGCTCCCAAGAGGAGCTCAAACAGTTCATCCACTTCACCAACACCTTCCACCCAAGCTTAACTTCACCTGGACCATCTCAGATACCTCTCTCTCCTCCCTGGACCTCTCTGTTTCCATCTCTAGCAACCACCTGGAAACCGATATCCATTTCAAGCCTACCGACTCCCACAGCCACCTAGAATACACCTCCTCCCACCCACCTTCCTGCAAAAATGCCAACCCCTATTCCCAATTCCTTCGCCTTCTCTGCATCTGCTCCCAGCATGAGGCATTCCACTCCCGAACATCTCAGATGTCCTTGTTTTTCAAGGACCGCAACATCCCCCCTCCCGCCCCCAGTGGTAGAGAACACCCTCGACTGTGTCTCCCGCATTTCCTGCAACTCATCCCCCACACTCCCTCCCCACAATAACAACCAAAACAGAATCCCCCTCGTCCTCACGTACCACCCCACCAACCTCTGGATCCAACGCATCATCCTCCGACACTTCCACCATCTGCAATCCGACCCCTCCACCAAAGACATTTTTCCCTCCACACCCTTCTCTGCTTTCCGGAGGGACCACTCTCTCCGTGTCTCCCTTGTCCGCTCCACACTCCCCTCCAGCCCCACCACACCTGGCACTTTTCCCTGCAACCGCAGGAAGTGCTACACCTGCCCCTACACCTCCCCCCTCACCCCCATCCCAGGCCCCAAGAAGACTTTCCACATCAAGCAGATGTTCACCTGCACATCTGCTAATGTGGTATACTGCATCCGCTGTTCCCGTTGTGGCCTTCCCTATTTCGGGGAAACCAAACAGAGGCTTGGGTACCCCTTTGCAGAACACCTGCGCTCGGTTCGCACTAAACAACTGCACCTCCCAGTCACGAACCATTTCAACTCCCCCTCCCATTCCTCAGATGTCATGTCCATCCTGGGTCTCCTGCAGTGCCACAATGATGCTACCCGAAGGTTGCAGGAACAGCACCTCATACTCCGCTTGGGAGCCCTGCAGCCCAGTGGTATCAATGTGGACTTCACAAGCTTCAAAATCTCCCCTCCCCCCACCGCATCTCAAAACCAGCCCAGCTTGTCCCCGCCTCCCTAACCTGTCCTTCCTCCCATCTATCCCCTCCTCCCACCTCAAGCCCCACCCCCATCTCCTACCTACTAACCTCATCCCACCCCCTTGATCTGTCCGTCCTCCCTGGACTGACCTATGTCCTCCCTACCCCCCCACCTACACTCATCTTTACTGGCTCCATCCCTGCCTCTTTGACCTCTCTGTCTCCTCTCCACCTATCTTCTCCTCTATCCATCTTCTATCCACCTCATCCTCTCTCCCTATTAATTTCAGAACCCCCTTCCCCTCCCCCATTTCTGACGAAGAGTCTAGGCCTGAAATGTCAGCTTTCCTGCTCCTTTGATGCTGCTTGGCCTGTTGTGTTCATCCAGCTCTACACCTTGTTATCTTGATTTTAATTTCATTTGTTTTGCTGTATTTTTTTAAAAAAATTAAAAGCCATGACTTTGTTCCAGCAGGTAATCTCAGGCTTACTATGATTTGAAGTTTGAAGAGATAGAATCACAAATTTGCAAGGCTTTTAGTGAATCCAGACAGTCTGGATAGTTGCTGCTTAATAACATTCTCAATTGCAGTGAAACATCATTGACTGAGGCTCTGACAGCTGTCTCATATGAATAATATCTCACAGCTAAGATGCTTTCACTGTCATACAGAGGGACTGTGCATAATACATCTTTCATCTACTCCTAGGAATGTAATGAGCTCCCTCTGAATGCAGTGATCTCTGTGTGTCTGGGGTATTTCACGTTGGGTTTTGAAGGTTTCAGAATCAAAGAATGATGGAAGGTGCAGAAATACACCATCTGGTTCATAGTGCCTGCACTGGCTCTTCAAACCAGCATCATTACCTATGCCAATCTCATGCCTTTTCCCACACCCTTGCACACTATTTCAATCAAAATTATCATCCCATGCCCCTCTTGAATGTTTCAGTTGAACCTGCTTCCATCACATTTCAGGCAGTGCATTTCATACTCGCTGTATGAAAAGGTTTTCTCTCACATCACAGTTGCTTCATTTGTACATCACCTTAAATCTATGCCCTCTCATTCTTGTTCCTTTTTATGAGTGGTAACAGCTTCTCCCTATGTACTCTGTCCAACCCTCTGATAATTTTGAAAACCTCAATCATATCTCCTCTCAGTAACCGTCTCTTCAGGGAGAATAGTCCCAACTTTTTCAATCTATCCTTGTCACTAAAGTTTCTCATTCCTGGGACCGTTCTTACGAGTTTCTTCCACATTCTGTCCAATACATTCACATCTTTCCTCTAATGTGGTGACTACAACTATACACAGTACTCCAGCTGAGGTCTAACAAATGTCTTGTTTTAGTTGAACATCACCTCTTGCTGTTGTACTCTATGCCCCTATTCATAAAGCTGAGAACACTACCTACTTTATTTTCTGATTTCTATACCTGTCTTGCCACCTTCAACCTGTGCACATATCCACCCAGCTTCCTCTTCAAAGTGCGATCTCTGCCTGACCTATCTCCTCCACTGCTGTGATTGGGTTTCTATAACGAAGCAGAAGTCAACATTAAACTTTGGGAATATTAAGACTGACTGTGATTGGCTTTCCCACTTCACCAGCTCCCTTTCCCAGCCATCCCTGTCTGAAATTGTCAGAGGCTGATTCGGGCTCTTCACAAGTGTACAAGCTTCCTCCAGACCCAATGATGGGATAATGTCCACCCCATTCCGAAGAGCTACCCAGTCTCCCCTTCGGACCATGAATCATCTCTGTCTCTACCTCAGGTTGTCTGCTGCTGAATCCCTCAGCCATCACTTTCTCAATGCTAGGCTTGAATCTTCTGACCAGGCTCCCATTTGGGATGCTCACCTCATCCAAATGTCTGTATCTCACCCTGCACCAATTCTGTCCTGTACCCTGCATCGTCTCCCTCCTCACCAGGCTGATCCCAATGGGACCCCAGTCCAGATTGATTCATCGATCTCTGGTGAAAATTCTGTGGCAGGTCCTCTCTATTTCTGTAGCTTCCTCCAGCCCCGATGCACCCTCCCATCTATTTCCTCTTCTCCAGACCTACATCCCTCCCTACTTCTGTCACCTCCTCCCGCCTCTTCACCTCTCCCTAACTCTATAACCTCCTCCAGCCGCAAGGCACCTCCTATTGCTGTAACCGCATCTTGCCCCTGCACCCCATCTCTGTAACCTCCTCCATCCTCTGCACCCCTCCCTACCTCTGTAGCCTCCTCCATCCTCTACACACCTCCTATCTCTGTAACCT
>JAHRHZ010000189.1:243327-265946 GCA_024137785.1 Ginglymostoma cirratum | reverse complement strand
CCTCTACACTGCTCCCTATCTCTGTAACCTCCTCCATCCTCTACACCCCTCCCTACCTCTGTAGCGTCCTCCAATTCCAACCTCTTGAGCATCCCCCGATACCCATCGTTGCACCATTTGTGGCTGTGCTGTCAGTTTCTTCAGCCCCGAGGTCTGGAATTCCCTCCCTAAACCTGTCCACCTCACTACTTTCTCTTTCTCTCCTCCCTAAAGTGCGTCTTAATTCTGACCTCCTTGACCGAGGTTATCCCTGAAATCTGTTGATATGTCTCGTTGTTAGTCTTTACCTGAAAATGCTTCTGTGAAATGCTTTGGGCTGTTGAATACAGTAAGAGGCATGATCTAAATGAAACTTGTTGAGATTAATCTCTGTCGGGACTTGAGCAGATGTTTGCTGCACACTGGCAGTGCGGAAGAACTGGCTGAGAGAGATGCTGCCTTTGAGTTTGAGGGGGTTAAGCTGAAGTGCTGCCGAACTGTTTTGCTTTTCTTGTGCAGCTTAAAAGCAGCAACAGGGAATGGTGGGGCCGAGTGGTTGTCCTCAGCTCATTCTCCACAATTATTAGGAGTTTGTTCTGGGCTGTTGTGTGAGGCAGTCCTCAGGGTCTGAAGTACATGGAATTCTTCCTCATTCTTGTGTTTGAAGGAGACACCATTTCGAGTTTCCTCTAGCTGACACATAACTTCCATAGAATCCCTACAGTGTGGGAACAGGCCATTCAGCCCAACAAGCCCACACTGACTCTCTGAAGAGCATCCCACTTGGTCTCACCCCTATCCTTGCAACCCTACAGCTCCCATGGCTAATCCACTTAAACTACACGTCTTTGGACTGTGGGTGGAGACCCACACAGACACGGGGAGAATGTGCAAACTCCACACAGTCGCCTGAGGCTGGGATTGAACCCGGATGCCTGGTGCTGTGAGGCAGCAGTGCTAACCACTGAGCCACCAGGTCATCCCCTTCTTCTAAACTCCAATGGGTACAGGTCCAACCTATTCAACCTCTCCTCCTAAGACATTCCCTCCATACTCAGTATAGGCCTTCTGTGAACTGCCTCCAATGCCAGTCTATCTTTCCTTGGATAAAATAAGCAAATGTACTGTAGCCAAATCTACAGACAACACAAAAATAGATGGAGAGTGAAAGTTGTGAGAGGGATACAGTTTACAGAGAGGTATTTCTTTACACAGAGAGTGGTGCGTGTGTGGAATGAGCTGCCGGCAGTGGCAGTGGAGTCAGATACTTTAGAGACTTTTAAGCAACTCTTGGATAGGCACATGGAGGATAGTAAAATGTAGGGTATGCAGGGCAGATTGATCTTAAATGGATAATAGGTCAGCACGACATCATGGGCCAAAGGGCCTGTACTGTTCTGTACTGTTCTATGTTCTACGTTCTACATTCTACGTTCTACGTTCTATGTTCTATATCACTAGATGCAAATGGATTTTAATGTGGGAAAATGTAAATTTTGGAAGGGAAAACAAAAACTTGTGTTATTTAAATGGAGTAAACTGCAATGCAAAGGGATTTGGGGGGACTTGTATATGAAACACAGAAAGCTATCAGACAGGTGTAGCAGGTAATCTGAAAGGCTAATGGAATGTTGGCCCGTATTTCAAGAGGTAGGGAAGTCTTATTGCAATTGTACAAGATGCTGGTGAGACCACAACTGGAGTACTGTGAGCTGTTTTACTTCCCTTATTTAAGGAAAGATATTATTTCATTGGAGACAGTTCAGAGAAGGTTCACTAGGATGATCCCTGGGACAGAGGAATTGTTTTACAAAAAAGACTAAATGGGTTGGGACTGTATTCACTGGGGTTTAGAAGAAAAAGAAATGAACCAATTGAAACATATTGGATTCTTAAGAGACTAGACAGGGTAAATGCTGAGAGGATCTTTCCTCTCATGGGGATGATTAAGATCAGAGGATAGTCTCAGAATAAAGGGGCAGCAATTTAAGACTGAGATAAGAGGAATTTCTTCTTTCAGAGTGTTGAGAGTCTTTGGCACTCCTTGCCACAGAGAGCTGTGAGGGCAGAGTCCCTTTGTACATTTAGAGCTAAGATAGAGAGATTCTTGATCAGTCAGGGAATTAAGAGTGACGGGAAAGCAGATGTCAAGGAATGTCAATCAGCCACAATCCTACTGAATAGCAGAGCACGCTCAAGGGACTGAACAGCCTTTTCCTTGTAGAGCCATAGAATCCCTACAGTGTGGAGACAGGCCATTCAGCCCAACAAGTCTACACTGACCCGCCAAAGAGCATCCTACCCAGATTCACTCCTCTAACCCATAACCCTGCATTTCCCATGGCTAATCCCCTAGCCTACATATGCCTGGACACTACGGGCAATTTAGCATGGCCAATCCACCTAACCTGAACATCCTTGGACTGTGGGACAGACATTGAGAGAATGTACAAACTCCTCACGGATAGTCACCCGAGGCTGGGATTGATCCCAGGTCCGTAGTGCTGTGAGGCAGCAGCATTAGCCACTGTGCCACCCGTGGTGTAGTTGGCTATGGTAAGGGACCCAAAGCTATTCACAGTATTCCAGCTGTGGTCTGACGAGTACTTTGTATAGGTTTAGCAAACCTCCTTGCTTTCGTATTCCATTTCCTTTGAAATAAACGCCAACATTCCAATTATCTTCCCTCTTACCCACTGAACTTGGAAGCTAGCTTTTTGTGATACATGGATGAGGTTTGACAAATCAGCAGAGCTGGACCACATAGGCATATTGGAATGCACCACCTTTTGTAACCACATTGGAGATGTCACATTCTTGCCTGTTGCTTTCTCTTTAATCCTTTCAAGCAGAATCCATGATTGGTAATTTTTCTCTGACAAAGCGTGGAAAGACTAGCGTCATCCTCCATGCTGCCTGACAGTCTACATTTGTACAGTAATCGTTGTCAAATGGATTGGAGTAATATGTTTGCTTGAGACAGTAATCGGCTGTCAAGTGTTCACAGCTCAATGCTTTCTTCTGGAGAATTAGGCAATAGTCTGGAATTCAATTCAATCTCCTCCTTGCACCCAACATTCCAATTCAAGGACAGCCCATTTAGCCTGTCTGCTCCATGCTGGTGTTTCTGCACTTCCTAATAGGAAAGGTTTCTCCCAATCTACTCTTGACTTTGAAAACCACTACCAAATCTCCCCTCAGCCTTCTATTCTCCAAGGAGAACTCACAACTTCTCAAGTCTATTCTCATAACTGATGTTTCCCATCCCTGGAACCATTCTCAAAAAACTTTTCTGCACTCTCTCCAATATGTTCAAATCTTTTATGTAGTATGAAGAGTGATGGTACGATACAGGTACGATGACCCAATACGATACAGGTACACTGTAGCAATTCTGTGTGACATCTGCAGTTGTATATCACACTCCAGCAGAGGTTTAACCATTCTCCTACAAAGTTTCAGCTCTTGTATTCTATGCTCCCGTTAATAAAGCTGAGAATACGATCTGCTTTATTAATAGCTCTCTCTGCCTATTCTGACACTTCCAATTACTAATGTATGTATACACCCCGGTGTCTCTGCTCCTGCAGCCTTTGTAGAACTGTACCGCCCATTTTATACTGTCTTTCAATATTCTTCCAACCAAAGTGCATCACCTCAGGCTCCTCATAATTGAACCTCATTTGGCACCTTTCTGCCCACTGCACCAATTTGTCAATGTCTATTTGAAATTCTACACTGTCCTCCTTACAGTTTACAATTCTTCCAAATTTAGTGTCTTCTGAAAACTTTGAAATTATCCCCTGCGCACCAAGAACATTAATACATGTTAGGAAAATCAAGTGTCCCAATACAGATCCTTGCAGATCTCAAATACAGACTTTCTTTCAGCCTGAAAAATATCCATTTACCATTACTCAAGAAAACTCAAACAACTGCGAATGCTTGAAATCTGAAACAAAAGCAGAAATTGGCAGCAATTTTGTATCCATGTTGCCACTTTCCTTTTTGTACCATAACCTATAACTTTCCTCACAAATCTGTTATATGGCACTGTATCAATCACCTTCTGCCAATCCACGTCAACAGCATGATCCTCATCAAGGCTCTCTGTTACCTCTTCAAAAAAAATCCAAGTAGGTTAGATGCAATTTTTCCTGAACAAATTCCTGCTGACTCTTCTGAATTAACTCACATCTTTCCACGTTCTATCATGAATGATTGTTTCTAGAAGTCTCCCCACTATCAGAGTGATTGATCTGTCATTGCTGGGATCGTCCCTACAACCTTTCTGGAAAAAAAGCGATAAATTTGATATTTCTCCAGTCGCCCAGCAACTCCTATGAGTCCAGACAAGATTGTGGCCAGTACCCCTGCAATTTCCACTCTCTGTCCCTTCGTTAAACCACTCCCTATTTCTGTGACCTTTTCCAGACCCTACACCCCTCCCTATCTCTGCACCCTCTTCCAGCCTCTACACCCCTTCCTATCTCTGTAACTTCCTCCAGCCCCATGACCCCTTCCTATCTCTGTAACCACTTCCAATTCAGCACTCTTGCAAAATACCTTGATTCCCATCGCTGCACTGTTAGTGACCGTGCCTTCACCTGCTTGGGGGTCGAGCCCTCAAATTCCCTTCCTAAACCTTTTCACTTCTCTCCCTGTCTCTCTCTCTCTCTCCTCTTTTAATCTGCTCCCTAAATCCTACCTCTTTGACCAGAGGTTTTGATCACCTGTCATTAGTAACCCCTTACCTGACTTGGGTGTCATTTATTTTTACCGTCCAGCAAGGAAGAAACAGAGTGTCATAGTGAAATGGTCTTTTTTGGGGCGACAAGCTGTAGGCAGTGAACTGCCACCAAGATTGTGATGCCTCCTCAGCTCTTTGCGATTATATCAATGACTTGGATGTAGGGAACAAAGGTATAGTAGTAAAATGTGCTGTCGGTAGGTTTATTCGTAAAACCTCATGATTGTAGAGGGTTTGCAAAGGATTTAGTTAGGTTACATGGCTGGGCCTAAAGTTAGTAGATGGAGTGAACATTGTTAAAATGTGAACTTGACCAGTTTGGCAGGATGAACAGAAATGTGCCAGATTATTTGGATGGAGAGAGTTTGCAGAACTCTGATTGACAAGTTGATTGAGTGGGCAGATAGCTGGCAGATGTAGTTCAATGCAGAGAAGTGGGAGGTTATGTACTTTGGTTGGGAGAACTTTGAAAGGCAATATAAAATAGGGGGTATAATTCTAAAGTTGGTGCAGGAGCAGATAGACCTGGGTTTATATGTGCACAGATCATTGAAGGGACAAGATAGGCAGTGAGAGCAGTTAATAAAACAGGCAATGATCTCGATTTATAGCATAGGTTATAAGAGGAAGGAGATAATGTTGAACTTTGTACAAAACACTTGTTAGACACTGTATTGTGTACAGTGTGGGCACCACATTATAGGGAAGATGTGAACCCATTGTAGAGAGTGTAAGAAGCGATTCTCAAGAATGGTTCCAGGACTAACAACCTTCAGTGATGAGGATAGATTGAAGAAGTCGGAGCTGCTGTACTTGGAGAAGAGAAGGCTAAGGGGAGATATGATTGAGGTTTTCAAAATCACGAACAAGTTGGACAGAGTGGACGGTACGGTGGCTCAGTGGTTAGCACTGATGCTTCACAGTACCACGGACCTTGGTTCAATTTGGTCCTCAGGTGACTGTCTGTGTGGAGTTTGCACGTTCTCCCCGTGTCTGCGTGGGTTTCTTCCAGATGCTCCGGTTTCCTCCTGCAGTCCAAAAACGTGCAGGTTAGGTGGATTGGCCATGCTAAATTGCCCATTCTGTCTGGGGATGTGTGGGTTAATATGTTAGCATGGGACATGCAGGGTTACAGGTGGGGTGCTCTTCAGAAGGTCGGTGTGGACTTGTTGGGCCGAATGGTCTGTTTCCACACTGTAAGGGTACTATGGTACTAAGCTGTTTCCTCTTTCAAAGGTACAAAAATGAGAGGGGATTAGATTTACGATGATATGCAAATGAAACAAGGCTAATGTGAGAAAATTCTTTTTCGCACAGCAAATAGTTAGGGTCTGGAATGCACTGTTTAGAAATGTAGTGGAGGCAGGCTGAATTGAGGCATTTAAGAGGGGCATTGGATGATTATTTGGAAAAAACTGGTGTGCAAGGGAATGGGAAAAGGGCAGGAGATTGTCACTGGATAGTTGAGCCAGTATGGTGGGCCAAATGGCCTCCTTCTGTACCATAACAGTTCTGTAATTCTGTAAATTCTGAAGCACAGGGGGATCTGGGTGACCCGGTACATGAATCTCATGAAGTTAATCTGCAGCTACAGCAAGTGATCAGGGAGACAAAAAATAGAATGTTGTCATTTATTGCAAAGGGATTGGAGTATAAAAGTTGGGATGTTTTACTGCAACTGTACAGGGCCTTGGTGAGACCACATCAGGAGCACTGTACACAGTTTGGTCCTCCTTATTTGAGAAAAGGCATAATTACTTTAGAAGCTGTTCAGAGAAGATTCACTCGATTCAGTCCAAAGGTGGGGGTGATTATCCTTTGAGGAACTATCATTAAGTGGGATCTCTATGCATTGGAGTTCAAAAGAATGAAAGCTAATCGTGTGGAAACACATGGGACTGGATATGGCACTGGATGATTGGAGCATGGTTTTTTTAGATATGTAAGAGGTAAAAGAGAGGCAATAGTGAAAATTAGACCACTGGAAAATGAGGCTGGAGAAGTAGTATGGAGAGCAATGAAATGGTGGAGGAACTAGCTACTTTGCATCAGTTTTCACAGTAGAAGACACAGCTGTAAAGCAGCACTTCAAGAGGGTCAGGAGGCAGAGGTGAGTGTGGTGGCCATCACTGAGGAGCACACATGGATGACGTCCCAGAGTTCTGAAGGAGATAGCTGAGGAGATTGTAGAGGCATTGATGATGATCTTCGAATCACTGGAGTCAGGGAATCTCATAGGACTAGAAAATGGTTAGTACAACATCCTGTTTAGGAAGGAAAGGAGGCAGAAGACAGGAGACTGGTTAACCTACTCTTGGTTGTTGGTAGACTTTAGAATCCATGATTAGGAATGAGATTGTGGAGTACTTGGAAACACTTGGTAAAATAGGGCTGTGTCAACATGGCTTCATCCAGGGGAAGTTATGCCTACCAAATCTGTTAGAATTCTTTGAGGAAATAACAAGCAAGTTAGACAAAGGAGAGCCAGTGGATGTGATCTACTTGGATTTCCAGAAGGCCTTTAACAAGGTGCCGCACAGCAGGCTGCTAAATAAGATGGTATTAGAAGCAAGATACTGGCATTGATGGAGGATTTGCTGACTGGCAGAAGACAGAGAGTGGGGATAAAGGGGTCTTTTTCAGGATAGCAGCCGGTGACTAGTGGGGATCTGTAGGTGTCAGTATTGAGACCACAACTATTCACATCATACATTAATGATTTGGATGAATGAATTAAGGGCATTGTTGCTCAGTTTACAGACGACAGAAAGATAGGAGCAGAGACATATGGTGTTGAGGAAGCTGGAAGGCTGTAGAGGTCTTGGACAGGCTAGCAGGCTGGCCAAAGAAGTAGCAGATAGAATACAATGTGACAAGCTGTGAGGTTACACACTTTGGTGGGAAGAATAGAGGTATAGAATATTTTCTAATGGGGGAAAGGCTTTGGAAATCTGAAGCACAAAGGGACTTGGGGGTTCTAGTTCAGAACTCTCTTAGGGTTAACATGCAGGTTCAGTTGGCAGTTAGGAAGGCTAATGCAATGCTAGCATTCATTTCAAGAGGGCGAGAATACAAGAAGTTGTAGACATGCTCGCCAAGCCAGTGCGTTTGATTGCAGACATTTTGTCACCCAGCTGGATAACATCGTCTGTGCCCCCCCAGGTGAAGCGTTGGTGTTCTGTCCCATTTGTTATTTATATGCCTCGGTTTGCTGGGATGGTTAGCATCACTTCCAGTTCTGTTTTTCAGTGGTTTGTATGCCGGGTCCAGTTCAAGGTGTTTGTTGACAGAGTTCCGGTTGGAATGCCAGGCCTCCAGGAATTCCCTGGCATGGCTCTGTTTGGCTTGTGCTATTACGGATGCATTGTCCCAGTCAAATTCATGGCCTTCGTTGTCTGTGTGTATTGAGACCGATGAGAATTAGTTGTGTCTCTTGGTGGCTACTTGGTGTTCACATATCCTTAATGTCAGTTTTCTTCCAGTTTGGCCTATGTAATGTTTCTCACAGTCTTTGCATGGTATTTTGTACAATAGTTTTATTGGTTTCGGGTATGGGATCCTTTACGTTCGTCAATAGCTGTCGCAGGCTGGTCGTTGGTTTGTGGGCTGCCCTGATACCTAGGGGTATGAGTAGCCTTATGGTCATCTCCGATATGTCTCTGATGTAAGGTAGGGTGACTGGTGTGTCTGGCCGTGTTGTGTCTTCTTGTTGTGGTCTGTCGCGGATGTAATGGCGGATTGTGCTTTTTGGGTATCCATTCCTTTTAAAAACTCCGCATAAATGCTCCTGTTCTGCTTTGTGCAGTTGCTGCATTATGCTGTGGCTCATTTGAATAACGTCCTGATGCAGCTCCATTTATGGGTGTTGGGGTGGTTGCTGGAGTAATTAAGAATTGGGTCCGTATGGGTAGTCTTTCTGTATACGCTAGTCTGGAGTTCCCTGTCATTCTTACGTTCTACCATTATGTCTAGGAAGGGTAGTCGGTTATTGTTCTCTTCTTCTTTGGTGAATTTTATTCTGGTGAGCATGTTGTTTATGTATCGGTGGGTTTCTTCAAGTCTTGTGCATTTGCTAATCATGAAGGTGTCATCTACATATCAGACCCAGCATTTGGGTTGTTTGGTAATGTTCCGAGGGATTTGGATTTAAATTCCACCATAGTAGGTAGTGAATACAGATGTGGCTCTTGAGAGTCTAATGATGACTCAAATCCACTCCTCCACAATTCTTTGCTGATCTGTGTGCGACCTTGCAAATAGTTTTGTCATGTGCAAACTCCTGCCCTCTCTTCTCCATCCTTCCATTGCCTGATGAGTTCTGCGGATTTGGTAGAAAGACTGGGGTAGAGGACTATGTGAGAGATTTTTGATGAGCCTATGGTGCGTAACCCTTTGTGAGTCACTTTGCCCACCATTAGGTGTAATGAGTGCTTTTAACAAATGGGATGATTTGACACGAAAAGGCATGTAGGAGTGAAAGAGTGGGGAGAGTCGTGACGTTGTCGAGGGATGCCATTCACCTGTGCCCTTTCAGACTGTGCTGAAACTGATACAAAATTGACAGAGACGTCTCAACTACAAATCAGTTCGATCGCAGAGCCTAAAATAGGCCCAATTCAAGGTTGGATGCATTTGATTTTTGAGCTTTGTTTGCCTGACAGGAATTTCTGTAAGAAAAAAAATTCACAAGACATTAGCTGAACACCTCCAGGGAGAATTAGTGAAGGAGACTCAGAGAGATGATAATCCATTTTTGTCTGGTTGTCATGGAAACAGGCTTTCTGGAGAAAGATTTGATCCAGTGCTCATTGCTCTCAATGGGAGTGCTTTCTGTTCTCCTCCCTGACTGTTTAGGAGAATGTTATTCACACAGAGAGAAAAACAAGCCAGAGGCCTAGAGGCCAGGTTAGATAGGGTCCCCCAAGGGAGATGTTCACAGAGTGTTTATATGTAGAACAGATATTAGGAGTGAGTGACAGATTGGAATCTCATCAAGGGATTTGTGGGGAAGAGGAGTTTCTCTACAAAGTAACAGATATCCAGGAATGATTTACGGAGTGCAGTCAATTTGTAGTGGTTCGGGGTGGTTTATAGGTGGAACAACAAATAACCGGAAATGAGTTGTAGACTGGAATCTAGTCAGGGGTTCCAGGTCGACTAATATATGGAATAACACATACCAAGGAGGGAATTACAAAGTGGAACCTAATTGTGGGGTTTGGTGGTTTATATGTAGAATAACAGATACCCATGAATGAGTTGGGATCATTGGAATCTCTTCTGTGGTAGAGGTGACCTGTACAAGAATGACAGGTTACATCTGAACCACAGGGGGTCCAATATCCTCACAGGGAGATTTGCTAGTGTTCCCTGGAGGGGGCGTTTAAACTAGTTTGGCAGGGGGTAAGATTCTGAATAAGAGAGGGGCCATCAGGGAGTCAGGGGAAAATACATTAGCCATCGAGAGCAAGTTTACTATTCAGGATAAGAGATAAAAGGTTGGATGGAAGAGGAGGCTTGGGGACCGCTTTGCAGAACACCTGCGCTCAGTTCGCAACAAACAACTGCACCTCCCAGTCGCGAACCATTTCAACTCCCCCTCCCATTCCTCAGATGACATGTCCATCCTTGGCCTCCTACAATGCCACAGTGATGCCACCCGAAGGCTGCAGGAACAGCAAATCATATTCAGCCTGGGAACCCTGCAGCCCAATGGCATCAATGTGGATTTCACAAGCTTCAAAATCTCCCCTCCCCCAACCGCATCCCAAAACCAGCCCAGCTCATCTCCACCTCCCTAACTGGTTTTTCCTCTCACCCCAAGCCACACCCCCATCTCCTATCTACTAACATCATCCCGCCCCCTTGACCTGTACGTCCTCCCTGGACTGACCTATCTCCTCCCTACCCCCCTACCTACACTCACCATTACTGGCTCCATCCCCGCCTCTTCGACTTGTCTGCCTCCTCTCCACCTATCCTCTCCTCTATCCATCCTCTATCCGCCTCCCCCTCTCTCCCTATTTATTTCAGAACTCTCTTCCCCTCCCCCATTTCTGATGAAGGGTTTAGGCCCGAAACGTCGAGTTTTTCTGCTCCTATGATGCTGCTTGACCTGCTGTGTTCATCCAGCCCCATGCTTACTATTCAGGATAGCCAGGGGCACAGTAAAGGGAGGGAAAAGACTTCTGGTTTAAAGTGCATTTATTGCAACGCACAAGGCCTGACTGGTAGGGCAGATGAGCTCAGGGCATGGATTGGCTCTGGGGACTGAGATATTAGAGCCAGACCAAAAACAAGGCTGAGAGAAGAGCAGGACTGGCAGCTCAATGTTCCAGGGTGCAGAAGCTATAAGTGTGACAGAAGTACCCGTAAGCGAGGAGGAGTTGCCCTTTTGATATGGGAGTACATAACGGCAGTACTTAGAGAGGATATTGTTAAGGGATCATCAAATGAGGCCATATAGTTAGAACTTGGAAACAAGAAAGGGATGGTCACTATGTTGGGACTGTGTTAGAGACCCCCAAATAGCCAGTTGGTACTAGAGGAGCAGATGTGTAGAGAGATTGCAGGTACCTGTTGGAATAATAGAGCAGCATTGGTTGGAGGTTTTAATTTCCTCCCGTATTGACTAGGCTACCCAGAGTGTAAAAGGCCCGGTTGGGGTGGAATTTGGTAAATGTGTCCAAGAAAGTTTCCTAAATCAATATATAGAGGGCCCTACTCGGAAGGATGTAGCACTTAGGAAACGAGGTCAGGCAAGTGACCACAGTGGCACAATGACCATAACTCTTTTAGTTTTAACATAGTTATGGAAAAAGATAGGACAGGGCTACAGGTTAAGGTGCTAAACTGGAGCAGGACCAATTTTGGGGCCATTAGGCAGGATCTAGCAGATGCCAACTGGATGAGTCTGTTTGAAGGAAAAGGAATGACTGGTAAATGGGAGTCTTTTAAAAGTGTGATATCAAGAGTCCAGGGACAGTATGTCCCTGTTAAGGCGAAGGGAAAAGCTGGTAGGTTTAGGGATCCCTGGCTGACGAGGGATATTGAGGCTCTGATCAGGAAAAAGGAGAAGGCTTGGAGTGAGTTATGCACTAAAATCCATTTGAGGAAAATGGGTTAGTTTATACATAGAACAACAGATACCCAGGAGTGAGTTACAGTCATTAATCTTATCAAGAGAAGGTTTATATTGAGAATATCAGATACCCCAGAGTGCGTTACAGACTGGAATATAGTTGAGGAGGTCGGAGTGATTTGTATAGATAATAACGGATATGTGGGAGTGAAGTACGGCCTGGAATCTAATGAGCGTTTTGGGGTTGTTTATGTAAAGGATAACATATCAGGAAGTGAGTTAGAGGCTAGTATCTAAACAAGGACTTTGGAGTGGTTTATATGTAAAATGATAGCTACCCGGATGGAATTACCAACTGGTATCTAGCTGAGGATTTTGGGGTGGTTTAGACATAGAACAACATTTATCTTGGAAAGAGGTACAGTCTGGAAACTAATCAAGGAGATCGGAATTTTATATATAGAATATTAGTTATCTGGGACTGAGTTACTGGAATCTAATCAAGGGGCTTGGGGTGGCAAATATATAGAATAACAGATACTCGGGAGTGACTTATGGGCTGGAATCTAACTCAAGAGTTTGCGGGAGGATTTTATATATCGAAAGACAGATACCCCACAGTGTGTTACAGACTCAATTTTACTAGAGCAGTTGGGGAATTGTATATATAGAGTAACAGACACACAGAGTGAGTTGCAGATTGGAGTTTAATTGAGGGTTTGGGTTTTTTTTTAATACATTGTCTAACAAAAACCCGAGGGTGAGTTATAGGCTGGAATTTAAGCAAGGGCTTTGGATGGTTTCTAATAGTAAAATGGTTTTTATAATGATATCTAATCGAAGGCATCTTAGGAATTTAATCAAGTGTTTTGGATGGTTTATATATATATAATAACAGATACCCAGGACTGAATTACAGACTGGAATCTAGTTGAAGGGTGTGGTGTTGTTGATATGCAGAAGTGAGTTCCAGATTGGAACCCTGAAATAACAGAGGCCAGTATCCTGTCACCAAGTATGTACTGTATGGCCAGCTCAATGACAGCCCCTAAACTGAGGAGACCTTCTGAACCTCCTGTTTATACCTGTCAGACAGGGCTCCCTGATTGACCCAGGTTAACGACCCCAATCAAGAATCTCAAAGTCAATGGATCCGCCTGGCCATGGTTCCAAACACTACAAACCTAATCAAAGGGAATAGTATTTTTATACAGTATATAAAATAAGCGTTACCCTAGAGTGAGGTACAGACTGGAATCTAATTGAGGATTTAAGGGTATCATTTAATAGATACGTGGGACTGAGTTACTGATTGGTATCTAATCAATGGGTTCTGAAGTGTTTTGTATATAAAATAACAGATACCCAGGAGTGTTACAGACTGGAATCTAATTGAGAAGTTTTGGGGTTTGTATATAGAATAAGAGAAAGCCCAGAGGGAGTTACAGACTTGAATTTAATTGAGCAGTTTGTGTGTTTTTTATATATAGAATTACAGATACCTAGGAGTGAATTACAGTTCAGAATGTATTTGAGGGGTTTGGGTGGATTTTAGAAAAGAATAAAGAAACCCCAGAGTGATTTACAGACTGGAAATTAATCAAGGTTTTCAGATAGTTTGTATATGTAAAGATTAAGATAATTAGAATAACTGGGAGTGATTTACAGAATCGTGTTTAATGGTGGATTTCGGGACGGTTAATGTAGAACCATTGAAATGATACAGCATAGGAGTGGTCCATTGAGCACATCTTGTCCATGCCAAACCAAAGACACCTAGAATCCCTTCCTAATCCCATCTTAAGCCCATAGCCATGCAGCTTACATCACTTAAGGTTCACATCCAGGTACTTCTAAAAGAGTTTAGGGTCTCTGCCTCCATCACCAACTCAGGAAGAAAATTCCAGGCACCTACCACCCTCGCATAAAAATGATTTTCCTCACGACCCCGCTAATCCTTCTGCCCCTGAGCTTGAATCTGTGTACTGTGGTTTTTGAACTCTCTGCCAAGGCAAACAGGTTCCTTCTGTCTACACGATCTCTATCCCTCACAATTTTGTACGTCTCAATCCTGTTGCCCTTCAACCTTCTCTGTTCTAAGGGAAACAATCCCAACCTCTCCAGCCTCTCCTCATAGCTACAATTCTGCAGCCCTGGCACGTTCTAGTAAATCTCTCCATAGCAGTTACATCCTTCCTGTACTGAGGTGACCAGAACTGCACACAGTATTCCACTTGTGGCCTCACCCAGTGTTTTATACGGTTTCATCATTATATCCCTAATTTTGTGTTCAATACCTGGCAATGAAGGACAGCATTCCATATTTCATAATTCCATTTACAACCTTATCTACCTATACTGCTACCTTTAGGGACCTGTGCACTTACATGCCAAGATCTCTCACTTCATCTATCCCTCTCAGTAAATTCCTGTCTATTGTGTATTGCCTTTTATTCTCTAAATGCATTACCTCACACTTAGAGTTGAACTCCATCTGCCGCTTTCCCACCCACTCCACCAACCTAAATATATCAATTTTGAGCTTACAGCTATCCTATACCGTATCCACTACACAGCTAGTTTTCGTGTCATTTGCAAATTTCCCAATTGTATCCCCACCACATTCAGGTCCAAATTGTTCATGTATAAAACAAACAGCAGGGGTCCTAACACCGAGCCCTTTGGAACACCACTTGAAACAGTTTCCTAATTCACAGGGTAGGCATCAACCGGTACCCTTTGTTTCCTGTCACTAAACCAATTTTGGATCTAATTCAACACATTACCCTGTATATCATTGGCTTTTACTTTTTTTTGACCAGTCTGCCATGTGGAACCTTGTCAAACGCCTTACTAAAATCCACATAGACAACATCCATTGCACTATCCTCATCAATCCTCATTGTCGCTTCCTCAAAGAATTCAGTCAGATTTATAAGGCATGACCTTCCCTTGACAAAGCCATTCTGACTACCCTGACTAGTCCATGCCTTTTGAAGAAATAATTTATCCAATTTCTCAGGATTGATTCTAAGCACTGAAGTAAGTCTAAATGGCCTTTAATTGTTTGGCATTTCCTTTGTACCCTTTTTGAACAATGGAACCGCATATATTTTCCTCCAGTCCTCTGGCACCTCACCTGGGGCTAGTGAAGAGTGGAAAATAATCCTCACAGCATCTGCTATTTCCTCCCTGACTTCCATCAATATCCTAGAGAACAATCCATCTAGCCCTGGTGACTTATCGCTTTCGAGGATTCCAACTGCTCTAACACTTCCTCTCTCGTTTTGCTTATTTCATCCAGTATTTCAAACTGCTCCTCTAGGATTTCTGTATCCACATCACCCCTTTCCTTTGCGAATACTGAGATAAAAAAATTCATTTAAAATTCTTCCCTTATCCTCCATATCTTCACACAAGTTCCCTTCTTCATTTCTCATAGGTCCCACTTTTTCCTTAACTATCCTTTTGCTGTTTATACACTAGTAAAACATCTTTGAGTTTTCCTTCATCTTGCTTGCTAATATTTTTTCATACCCTCTCTTTGATTTCCTTTTATCCTTTCTCATTTGCTCCCTGAACTTTATATACTCCTGTAGGCTATCTGCAGTGCTGTGATGCTTGTGACTATCATAAGCTTTATTTTTCTATTTAATCTTTCCCTGTATTCTTCTAAACAACCATGGGAGTCTAGATTTGGCAGGACCATTCTTATGTCTGGGGGGCATATGTCTGCATTGTGCCCTAGGGATCTCACTATTTAGTGCCTCCCATGGGTTTACCACTGATTTATCCTTTAGCAGTCTTGTCCAGACCACCACAGCCAAATCACTTCTCAGTTTTGTACAATTTACGTTCCCCCAGTTTAAAACTTTTACTCCTGATTTATCTCTGTCCGTTTCCATAATATTATTAAATCTAGCCAAATTGTGGTCGCTATCCCTGATACAGTCACCCACTTGCCCATCTTCACTTAACAAAATTAAATCCAGAATTACATCTCTTCTTGTCGGGCTTGTCACATTTTTAAAAAAAAATTCCTGGATGCAGTACATTAATATTTCACTCTCAATGCCCCTTTTATTGTTTAAAACCCAGTGATATTTGCATAGTTAAAGTTTCCTGCTGTTATTGCTCTCTTAGAACATAAGAACCAGGAACAGGAGTAGGCCATCTGGCCCTTCGAGTCTGCCCCGCTATTCAAATAGATCATGGCTGATTTTTCATGGCCTTGGTTCCACTTACCCACCCTCTCACCATAACCCTTAATTCCTTTACTATTCAAAAATGATCTATCTTAGCTTTAAAGACATTCAATGAGGAAGCCCCAACTACTTCACTAGCAGGGAGTTCCACAGATTCATAATCCTTTGGGTGAAGAAGTTCCTCCTCAATTCAGTTTTAAATCTGGATCTAATTTTGAGGCTATGCCCTCTTGTTCTAGTCTCTTATAGGCAGAAATTTGACTCCATATATGTTCTTCTATCTTCCTTCAACTTTTTAGGGATCTGTAGTATACTCCTGGTAGTCCCACCTCTTCATTCCTAAGTTCATTCCAGAAAACCTCATCCCTTTTCACAACTGTAATTGATTCTTTAACCAATATTGCTGCTCCCCTCCTTTTTTGCCACCCATTCTTATATTTGGAGGGGACATGTCTAATTGATGGGCTTGGGGTGTTT
Organism: Ginglymostoma cirratum; assembly: GCA_024137785.1. NCBI lineage: Eukaryota > Metazoa > Chordata > Chondrichthyes > Orectolobiformes > Ginglymostomatidae > Ginglymostoma > Ginglymostoma cirratum. The sequence continues at coordinate 249,454 of JAHRHZ010000189.1, read as the reverse complement.
TATTTATAAAATCACAGGGACTTAGGCATGAATTACAGACTGGAATCTAATCAAGACGTTTGGATGGTTTATGTAGATAATAACAGATATGCAAGAGTGAGTTACAAAGTGGAATCTCATTGAGGAGATCAGAGTGGTTTATATATAGAATACAGGTTTATATATATATATAGAATACAGGTACCCATCAGTGATGTACAGATGGGAAATCTAACTGGGGGGTTTGCGGTGGTTTATGTATAGAGTAACAGGTACCTGGCAGTGAATGACAGACTGGAATCTAATTGAGGGGCTCAGGAGGATTTATGTACAGAGTAACAGATATCCTGGAGTGAGTTACAACTCATTAGATAATCGAGATGGTCAGGGTGGCTAACTGAAAGAATAACAGATGTCAGGGAGTGGGTGACACCATGGAACCTAACCCAGGTGTTTGGAGTGGTTTATGTATGGAATAACAGATACCCCGCACTGAGTTATAGACTGGAATCTAATGGAGTGGTTTGAGGTGAGTAACAGTAACACAACAGGTACGAAGGAGTGAGTTACAGTCTGGAATCTAATTGAGGTGCTCAAGGTGGTTGTTATATAGAATAACAGTTACCTGGCAATAGATTATAGACTAGGGGAGTTTGGGATGTTTAGATGTAGAGTGAGTTATGAATTGGAATCTAATGAAGGATTTAGGGTATTTAGGTATAGAATAACAGATACCTGGGCTTGTGTTAAACTGGAATCTAATTGAGGGGCTTGGAATGGTTTACATGTAGAATAATAGATATTCGCGAGTGAATTACAGACTGGAATCTAACTGAGGAGTTCGGGGGGATTTATATGTAGAATGACATACCCTAGTATGAGTGACTTCCTGGAGTCTAATGAGGGATTTGGGGTGTTTAAGTGTAGAATAACAAATGGCGGGCTGTGAGTTACAGTGTGGAATCTAACTGAGTGGTTCAGGATGGTTTATATATAAAATAACAGATACCCAGTGTGCAGTATTCTACCCAGGAGTGAGGTTTATTTTGTGTTTTTCTCTCTTTGGCTTGTTCTGTGTCCCTCCGTTTTTGCAATGTGGTTCCTCTCCTTTGTGTCCACATGAAAATAAGGATCATTCCATTACCCGGGGAGTGCTTCCTCCCATTCAGTTTCAAATTTTACTTCAAAAGGTTGTGAAAATTTAGCCTAATAATGGCACTCATCATTAGCCAGGAGCAGTGGCTGCTTTGCTACATTTTTTTTCTGAATTTAGGGGATTGTAGGAGGTGACACCGAGCAATACTGAAACGCAGATGTGGTATGCGAGGTTTGCGGGTTGGCTCATCAACACAGCTGTCCGAGATCAGAAATAACAACTGTCAAAGCTCCCCATGGCATCTATGACACAGGTCATTGAGTCATACAGCATGGAAACAGACCCTTTGGTCCAACTAGTCCCTGCTGACCATGTTCCCAAACTAAATTAATGCCACCTGCCTGCGTTTGGCCCATATCCCTCCAAATCTTCCCCAGTTATGTACTTAACTAAATTCTTTTAAATGTTGCAATTGTGTCTGCGTCCACAGCTTCCTCTGGCAGGTCACTCCACACGCTAACACTCTGTGAAAAAGGTTGCCCCTCATGTCATAGTCAGAGTCATAGAGATGTACAGAACAGAAAGAGACCCTTCAATCCAACTCGTCCATGCCGCATGCCACATTAATCTAGTCCCACTTGCCAGCTTTTAGCCCATATCCCTCTAAACCCTTCCTATTACACACACACACAACACACACACACACACACACACACACACACACACACACTCGCACACACAGAGAAGATGGTCCCTTCTAAATCTTTCCACTCTCACGTTAAAACCTATGCCCTCCAGTTTTGGACTCCCCTACCCTGGGATTAGACTATTCATCCTTTCCATGTCCCTCATGATTTTATAAACGTCTATAAGGTCACCCCTCAGCGTCTGATGCTCCAGGGAAAATAACCACAGCCTATTCAGCTTCTCGCTATAGCTCAAACACTCCAACCCTGGCAACATCCTTGTAAATCTTTTCTGAACCCTTTCAAATTTAACAACATATTTCTTATAGCAGGAACATGAGAATTGCATGCAGTATTCCAAAAATGGCCTAACCAATGCTCTATACAGCCACAACCTGACCTCCCAACTCCTATATTCAATGCACTGGCCAATAAAGGTAAGTGCCTCCTTCACTACCATGTCTACCTGGAACTCCACTTTCAAGGAGCTATGAACCTGCACTCCAAGGTCTCTTTGTTCAGCAACACTCCCCTTACCATCAAGTGTATAAGTCCTGCCTTGTTTTGCCCTAGCGTTCCCCTAATTTATCTAAATTAAATTCCGTCTGCCAGTCCTCGGCCCATCTGATTGTGGTCCCTTTATACCCTGGGGTAACCTTCTTTGCAGTCCACTACACCACCAATTTCGATGTCATTTGCAAACTTACTAACCATACTTCTTATATTTGCACCCAAATCATTTATATAAATGACAAAAAGCAGTGGACCCAGCACCGATCCTTGTGGCACATCACTGATCACAGGCCTCTAGCCCAAAAAGCAACCCTCGTCTTCTATTTTGAACTCCCCCACTTTACGGAAAAGACCTTCGCTGTTCTCCTTATCTGTGCCCCTCATAATTTTACAAACGTCTATAAGGTTACCCCTCAAACTTCTACGCTCCAGTGGAAAAGCATTCCAGCCTATCTAGCCTCTCCTTATAAGATAACAAGGTGTGGAGCTGGATGAACACAGCAGGCCAAGCAGCATCATAGGAGCAGGAAAGCTTGACGTTTCGGGCCTAGACCCTTCATCAGAAATGGGGGAGGGGAAGAGGGTTCTGAAATAAATAGGGAGAGAGGGGGAGGCGGATAGAAGATGGATAGAGGAGAGGATAGGTGGAGAGGAGACAGACAAGTCAAAGAGGCGGGGATGGAGCCAGTAAAGGTGAGTGTAGGTGGGGAGGTAGGGAGGAGATAGGTCAGTCCAGGGAGGACGGACGGGTCAAGGGGGCGGGATGAGGTTAGTAGATAGGAGATGGGGGTGCGGTTTGAGGTGGGAGGAGGGGATAGGTGAGACGAAGAACAGGACATTTTTCCCTCCCCACCCTTGTCTGCTTTCTGGAGGGATCACTCTCTCCGTGACTCCCTTGTCTGCTCCACACTCCCCACCAGCCCTGCCACACCCAGACCTTTTCCCTGCAACCGCAGGAAGTGCTACACCTGCCCCCATACCTCCTCCCTCACCCCAATCCCAGGCCCCAAGAAGACTTTCCACATCAAGCAGATGTTCACCTGCACATCTGCTAATGCGGTACACTGCATCCGCTGTACCCGTTGTGGACTCCTCTACATCGGGGACACCAAGCGGAGGCTTGGGGACCGCTTTGCAGAACACCTGTGCTCAGTTCGCAACAAACAACTGCACCTCCTAGTCGCGAACCATTTCAACTCCCCCTCCCATTCCTCAGACGACATGTCCATCCTGGGCCTCCTGCAATGCCACAGTGATGCCACCTGAAGGCTGCAGGAACAGCAAATCATATTCAGCCTGGGAACCCTGCAGCCCAATGGTATCAATGTGGATTTCACAAGCTTGAAATTCTCCCTCCCCCAACCTCATCCCAAAACCAGCCCCAGCTCGTCCCCGCCTCCCTAACCTGTTCTTCCTCTCACCTATCCCCTCCTCCCACCTCAAACCGCACCCCCATCTCCTATCTACTAACCTCATCCCGCCCCCTTGACCTGTCCGTCCTCCCTGGACTGACCGATCTCCTCCCTACCCCTCCACCTACACTCACCTTTACTGGCTCCATCCCCGCCTCTTTGACCGGTCTGTCTCCTCTCCACCTATCCTATCCTCTATCCATCCTCTATCTGCCTCCCCCTCTCTCCCTATTTATTTCAGAACCCTCTTCCCCTCCCCCATTTCTGAAGAAGGGTCTGGGCCCGAAACGTCAAGCTTTCCTGCTCCTCTGATGCTGCTTGGCCTGCTGTGTTCATCCAGCTCTACACCTTGTTACCTCAGATTCTCCAGCATCTGCAGTTCCTACTACCCCCAAGAACAACTTCTTCCCTGCTGTTATTAGACTTCTGAATAGATTGCTCAAATTTTAAATTTAACATTGATCTCGGTCTCTCTGCGCCTTATCTGTTCCCATAATGTTGTATTTTTTGCTCTGTTCTATTACCCTTTGCACTTTGTGTGGTATGATCTGCCTGTACTGCATGTCAAACAAAATGTTTCACTGTACCTGGGTACATTTCAGAATAATAAATCAAATCAAACCAAATCAAGTCAAACCCTCCGTTCCCAGCAATATCCTGGTAAATCTTTTCCGAACCCCCTCCAGTTTAATCTGGTTGACCAGATGCACACTGTACTCCAGAAGAAGCCTCACCAGTTGTCTTGTACATGATGCCCCAACTCCCATACTCAAAGGTCTGAGCAATAAAGGACAGACATTGTTAGAGCGAGGGGTGTACCAGTATTACGGTGAGAGATGCACAAGTGTTACAGTAAAGGAGGTGTGTGACATTGTAACAGTGGGACACGTTAGGGTATATCGGGTTGAGTTACAGTGAGGAGATTGGGTTATATGAGAGAGTGTTATAGTGAGGGGTGTGGAGTGTATCGGTATCAGTGTGTTACAGTGAGGGGTGTTTGGTATATCAGTGTCCCAGTGAGGAGACTGGAGTGTATTAGAGTGAGTTACAGTGAGGGGCGTGAGTATATCAGAGTGTGTTACAGTGAGGTGCGAGGGATATATCGATGATTACAGTGAGGGGTGTGTATATTACAGTGTTACTGTAGAGTACTATAGTGTTGTGAGGGGTTTGGTATATTATCAATGTATTACAGTGAGTGTGTGGGATACAACAGAGTGTTACAGTGAGGGATGTGGCTTATGTCAGAGTGTTACAGTGAGGGATTTGCAGTATTTTAGAGTGTTACAGTGAGGGATGTGGTATATACCAGAAACTTCTACAGAGAGGAATATATCTGTGTTACGGTGAAGAGTGTGCCACATATCAGAGCATTACAGTTAGGGGAGTAGGGTATATGAGTGTTACAGTGAGGGTTGTGGGTTATATCAGTGTGTTACTGTAAGGGCAGTGGGCTATCTTAGAGTGTTACAGTGAGGGGTGTGGTATGTATCAGAGTGTTTCATGAGGTGTGTGGTATATAGGAAAGAGTCTTACAGTGAGGATATATTGATGTTATCGTGAGGGCAGTGGGTAATATCCAAGTGTTACAGTGAGGGGCATGGGTTATATCAGACTGTTAATGATGAAGATGTGCAGAATATCAGAGAGTGTTACTCTGAGAGCTGTGAGGTATAGTAGAGGTGTCACAGTGAGGAGTGCGGGGCGTATCAAGAAGTGTTACAGTGAGGGGGGTGGGGTATATCAGAGAGTTTTACAGTAGGGGGTGTCGGATGTATCAGAATTATAGTGAGGGTGTAAGATATATCAGTGTATTACGGTGAGGTGTGTGGGATACATAAGCATTACATTGTGGGTTGTGGGATATATCAGAGACTGTTACAATGAAGGGTGTCATATGTAGCAGTATTACGCTGATGGGTGTGGTATATATAAGACAGCCTTATAGTGAGTGGTGTATCAATATCATCGCGAGGGGTGTGGGGTATACCCAAGTGTCACAGTGAGGGTGATGAGGTATATCCGAGAGTGTGACAGTGAGCATGCGGTGTATATCAGTGTTTCAGTGAGGAGTGTGGGGCATATCAATGAGTGTTACAGTGCGGGGTGTGAGGTACATCAGAGTGGTACAGTAAGGTGTTTTGGGGTATATCAGAGATTTACAGTGAGGGGTATATCAGCATTCCTGCGAAGGGTGTCTTGTGGTTTGATTCTTTGTCTTGGCATTGTGCCATGCAGTGTTTGGTGGGAGAGACAGTATAATTTGATGTTTTGTTTCTCATCACTCACAGTTACACGATGCTGAATGGATTCTTTGTATTGATTGTCAGCTGTTTGGGGCCACATGGTTAGTAATACAGCTTCTGTATTGATATTCAGGCAATCAGGGAAATCAATAACTGCAAATACTTGTGTGTGTGTGTGTGTGTGTGTGTGTGTGT
>JAHRHZ010000189.1:193085-228476 GCA_024137785.1 Ginglymostoma cirratum | reverse complement strand
AGAAACGTCAAGTTTTCCTGCTCCTATGATGCTGATTGACCTGCTGTGTTCATCCAGCCCCATGCTTGTTATCCTGGAATATTGTGTGCAGTTTTAGGCTCCTTATCTGTGGAAGGATGTTCTTGCTATAGAAGGAGTGCAGCAAAGGTTTCCCATGTTGATTCCTGGAATGAGAGGGCTGACATATGAGGATAGGTTTGCTTGTTTGGGATTGTATTCACTGGAGTTTAGAAGAATGAGGGGGGGATCTCAGAGAAACCTATAATATTCTAACAGGACTGGACAGGTTAGATGCAGAAAGGATGTTCCCGATGATGGGCAAATTCAGAACCACAGGTCATTATTTAAGGATAAGGCTTTTAGCACAGAGAAAGGAAATTTCTCCACCCAGATAACGGTGAGCCTGTGGAATTCACTACATAGAAAATGGTTGAGGCCAAAACATTATTTATTTTTAAGAGGTAGAAGATGTAACTCTTGTGGCTAAAGGGATATTGTTGGAAGTTAAGAATACAATATTGACTTTGATAGTCAGCCATGATCATAAAGAATGGTGGAACAGTCTCGAGGGGTTGAATGGCCTACGCTTGCACATATCTTTTGTTTCTATATGTCACATTCTTCCTTTGTCTGGCTGAGCCTCTCCCCCACCCTCTCTTCCTCAGTCTGACCGGCTATCTGTGCTCCCCGACTCCCTTTCTCTCTGCCCCCGTGTTCTCTTTCTGTTTCCACCAACTGTACCTTTATTTCTCTTTCTATCCCCCCCCCTTTTCTGTGTCTTTCCATCTCTACCATCTGTGTGCCTCTGCCTCTCTCTCTCATGAACCGTATATCTCACTCTATCTGTGTGCACCTTTCCCTCATTTATTCTATCTTTGTCTCTTTCTCTCTTTCTGTGTGTGTTTTTCTATCTCTCTCAACCTCAATCCCTGTATGACTTTGCCTCTCATTATCTCTTTGTCTGTGTTTCTCTCCCTCTAACCATGTGCCCTTCTCTCTCTCTCTCTCTCGCTTTGTGTCAATCCCCCTTTCTGTCTGTCTCTCTCCATGTCTGTCCCTCTCTTTGCCTGACTTGCACCTTCCTCTCTTTTTCTCCCATCCTCCTTCTCCTGACTATTTACTGGAAGCTGGTCTGCGAGTGATAAGCACACAGCTCTTCATTTGAGTGGAGAAGGCCTTGGGAGGCTGTGATCCAGTGCTGCGTGCTTGTTCATACTAATGCTGCTACATTGCAGTAGTGTGTGCTGTGGTGTTGCAGGCCAGCAGGAGTGCAGAGATCCTAAATATTATGGCCTTACAGAAATTACATTACTCACAGCAAGCTTCGGGTGGGACATTAATCCTGGGGGCAGTGCGGACTGACCAGCAGAGATAATGCAGTGAAAAGCCTTTTGGGATTTGTCTTGTCTAATCGCAGGTTTTGAGGAGGAGACTGTTACATTCGTTTGCTGTCTGGAATACAACAATAACCTACATTCATAGAGAATCTTGAATGCATTGAGATGGTCACATGGACCACTCAAAGGAAGGTTTTCAAACTGTACTTGACACCAAGCTGAAGAAGGTCAGAACTGGAGACCAAATCCTTGGATAGTTTTTGAGAAATTTGAGGAAGATGGGGAAGAAGGCAGGAAGATGCAATTCAGGTAGAGGATCAGCTGGGATCATACTGAATGGGGAATAGCCTTGGAAAGATGCATAGCCTTCCCCAACTGAGCTGTTCCTCTGTGGAAATTGCAGTGAAGAAGGGAGATAGTTATAGCATTCATCCAATTTTATTGGCACGGATTAAATCCCCAGTGCCTTGAAAATTGAGTTGCTTGTCACCTCTGGTTGCAGAATAAAATACACTGAATAATCCTCTGACAGTGCCTGTTCCCTCAGTACTGACCCTCCAACAGTGTGGCATTGCACAGAAGGAGGCCACTTCACTCATCGTTATGGCCCTCTGCTGGGATAATCCCACATTCATTTGTGTGACCATATGATACAAGAGCTTTTCCAATCAAGGTGTTACAACGGCAGTTCTCCAATCCTCTGGGACTTTTCCAGATTCTAAGGATTCCCGGAAGATTCCTGCCATGGATTCCTACCACTATCTCTACAACTATCTCGTTTAGTATCCTAAGAAGCATCCCATCAGGTCTGGGGGCTTGTCAGTCTTCAGCCCCACTTTGTTTCCCTAGCACTTTGACTCTAGTGATAATTATTGTGTTCATTTCCTATGCTCAAGTGCCTTGAATATCTAGTAATTTTGGAATGCTATTAGTGTCTTCTACTGTGAAGACTGATGCAATGTCTTTATTCAAGTACTCTGCCATGTTCTGGTTCACCATTATTATTTCCCCAGCCTCATTCCCTGAGAGGTCTGAGTTCACTTTGGCCTCTCACTTCCTTTTTCAGTATTTAAAGAAGCTTTTGCTGTCTGTCTTGAATATACTTGCAAGTTTACCCTCAAAGTTTATTCTCCCTCCTTTATCATTTTTTGGGCCATCTTTCATTGTTTTTTAAAGCTTTCCCAATCCTCTGGTTTACAACTAATTTTTGCCACATTTTATGTATTTCTCTTTCATACTGATGCTACTCTTAACTTCGCTAGTTAACTGTGATTGGTTTATCCCCTTCCTAGAATCCTGGTGCAGACTCAACGGGCCGAAAGACCTTTTACTGACTCTGTCTGATTCGACAATTCTAAATAGGAGCTAGAGTGGGCCAATCGGCCCTTTGAATCTGTTACAGCATTCAATGAGATCGTAGAATGATAGAGGTCTACAGCGCAGAAAAAGTCCCTTCTACACACCGAGTCTGTGATGGTCAAAGACAATGCCTTTTCCCAGCACTCAGCCCAATGTTTTGTATGCCTTGGCATCACAAGGGCACATCTAAATACTTCTTAAACATGATGAGGATTTCTGCCTCAACCACCCTTACAGACAGTGAGTTCTGGGTGAAAAGGTTTCCCTCACATCTGCTCTAAACCACCTGCCCCTTTTTACTTAAATCTATGCCCTCTGGTCATTGAATCTTCCACCAAGGAGAAACATTTCTTCCTCTCTATGCCCCTCATAATTTTATACATCTCAATCATGTCCTCCTTCTCAATCTCCTCTGCTTTAGGATAACAACTCCTAACCCTATTTGTCTTCAAAACTACAGTCACATGACATTGAGCAATAACGGGTCTGTGATACCCTTAGATATCTGGGGTTGCAAGAGCACTACATTATCTGGATGAGCATGTATCTATCCTACACTGCTAAGTGTGGCTAACCTATTGAACTCCATTTGTGATAGAGATTGGGAATTGCAATTATTCCCCGTGAACAAGCTTTGGGTTCCAGGAGGGGTATGGTTGCAAAGCTGAAACTTAAAGGAATTGATGGAAGGGCACCACCAGGAGTGGAGCCTGCATCTTAATCTGACTTAACACCGGAAAACAACTGTAAGTCTCCAACACAGGCAACATCATAGCAAATCTTCTTTCCCCGCTCTCCACGCTATCGCACCCCTCCTATAATGTGGATTCCAGAATTAACCAACATTTTGTACAGTTCTAGCATAACCTCCCTGCTCTTAAATTCCAAACTTCAGCTAATAAAAGCAAGTTTCCTATAATGCCTTCGTAACCACTTTATCTACTATCCCAAGTCTGCGTGTATATAAAACAAAACATTGTGTTTTGCCTTGTCTATGTCTTAAACGGTCATCCTTTCTTTCTTTCAGGGTTCCTGAGCACAGGAGACATGGCCGCCAAGGGTAATTATGGCCTGCTCGATCAGATTCAGGCCTTACGGTGGCTCAGCGAGAACATTGGCTTTTTTGGCGGTGACCCCATGAGAATCACTGTATTTGGATCGGGTGCTGGTGCTTCCTGCGTTAACCTCCTGATTCTCTCTCACCATTCTGAAGGTAACCGTTGGAGCAATTCAACAAAAGGTATTCAGCCGGCACAAACCATTTGACAATTTTGGTGTCTGCATGCTGCTGTTGTAACTTCCAAAGGGAAAAACTGAACCCTGGTTAAAAAAAAGACAAAATGGAGGATGAGGTCAAAGGTCATTTGCTGAGATGGTCAACTCCCTATTGGTCTCCACAGTGCATTCCTGCACTTGCCTGCTCCCACCCACTTCCTCCCCACTGCTGCCCTGGCCCAAACGGGCACAGAGTCTATTCCTATTTGCTCCCCATGTCTACAACCTTTACACAAACACAAACATGCTATTTGGTCTGACTGACTTCGCCTATTAGGATCTGTTTTAGAAAGCTTTCCCCTCAACAACAGGGCTGTCCAGTGCATCTACTTGCCCTTCCATCAATGGGGAATTGGTCTGGCCACCACTTGTCAAGATTCGTGAGGCCTCGTGTCAGGGCCAGACATGGACATCTTGTGGCTTGGGCATTGTCATTCACTTTTCTTTTGCTCCTAGAATGACTTTGTCCTGCCTGTGCAGAGGTCCCATTGACAGATTGGGTTATTTGATTTTGAGTGATTAGGTTTATGAAAAATCCAAACTTCCCAATTCAGTGATCTTTCTGTGAGGACCTGGTATAATGGCACTTCCTCCCTGGAAGCTTCAGTAACTATTTCCTGGCCTCAGAGAATGCAACAGAAAGTTCATTGGAATTAGGGTGCCTTTGATCCTCAGGAGCAGCTTCAACATGGAAACTTCATCATGAGTGGGGTAGAGGAACTGTGATGTCACCCTATCAACAGAAGTTTTCCTGTTGTATATCATCACTATAGCAACAGGGATTGTCCTGCTGTGATGTCATTGGCCTGGCAACAGGAGTTGTCTAAGTGTGATGTCATCAGTCTAGCAACAGGGGTTTTCCTGTTGTTGTGACATTGTCCTAGCAGCAGGGGGCTGCCCTGTTGCGATGTCATTGCCACAGCAACAGGTGTTGTGTCATTGTTTGATGTCATCACCCTATCAACAGGGTCATCCTGTTGTGGTGTCATCATTCTAGCGTCAGTAGTTAGGATAGTTTCCCCTCCACGTATGCCCCCGCCTCCCATCTCTCCCTTGACGTCTGATATTATTGCCCACCCCCCATATTCTCAAATGCTTTTCTCAGGGGCTGGTACCCTAAAAGGGAAGGCGATGACACACCAGGTGGCGTAATGGCACTGCGTGCCCTCCATGGAGGCAAAATACCATTGGTGCCAAATCCAGGGGAGATGACAATCTGCCCTATCCAAGTGGGGGTCTGGAGGTGTGAGAGGAGCACTGGCTCCACTTGGTATAAGCCTTATGTTTGGCAGAAAACTAAGCCAAGCCAGACGATCCACTCGCTCCACTCCTGAAGTGAATAGTGGAGCAGTTAATGGTGCTCCCTCACCTAATGGATCCTCACCTAAGAGACCTAGATTCCAACTAAACCACGCAGATCCACATCTGGTTGGGGGCAGAGGTGGTGGGAGGGCGAGCTGGCCATAGTAACAAGTGATCTTTAACCTCAGCCATGATTATAACTAAGGTTGAGTAACCCTTTAAGATAACAAGTCATACACATTGGACCACGCGAGATATTCCGAGGGAACAACTGATCTTTTTTTCACTTAATTCTATCAGACGGCTATCTTAATTCACCAAAAAAACATGTCACGAGCTGTCAGACGATGAGTTGGCTGCTCATTCAATGCCGTTTCTCCCTTTGGCTTGTGAGAAACGGAAGTTTTTTTTTGTCTTGAGCAAGGTGGGGAGAAGGGTGCGGGAGGGGGACAAAAGAATCGGAGAGATTCAAAAAAAAGCAAGAAAGACAACCCCACCACACACACCAAAAAGTTCTTGCACTTTTGGTGATACATGTAAGAGACGGTCTGGGCATCCTGTGATTGCAACTGATCCAAACTAAAAGCCAACAAAAACAAAAACAAGCCAAAATTAGAAGCCAGCTGCTTTGGGCCAACATGCTGGTGTCTGTGACCCACATAAAAAGTAGTCAGCAGCAAATCACCATAGAAATTTCAAATTACTTGAATAAAATGAAAAATAAAATCCCTCTGCTAAAATACTGCTTGACTATTCTTCCTGTCTCGGAACTGAGAAACAGAGGGCTGGACAACGAACCAGGCAATGCTTTCTGTATTTCAAAGGATAGAGTAGAAATTAGGGAAACAAAAGAACAAAGGAAATAGGAGCAGGAGTGGGTGGTTTGGCCCCTTCAGACTGCTTTGTTGTTCAACATGATATTTACCTCAGTACCCTGTTCCCATTTGCTCCCCATACCTTTTGATCCCTTTAGCCATAAGAACGACATCTACTACTTGTTGAAACTATTCATTGCTTTTGGCCTCAACGCTTCCTCTGGCAGACAATTCCACAGGTTCTCTAATATCTGGGTGAAGACAGTTTTCCTCATCTCAGTCCCAGTCTAGGTGGAATTAGCGTAACAGGTTGACGAAGGATAAAGTGCCTCTTCTGTGCTGTATGGCTCTATGATTCTCTTTGTAACTCTAAATAGCCTATGCCATACCCTTAGACAGTGACCCCTAGCTCTGGCCTCCCTGGTTATCGGGAATACCCTTTCTGCATTTATCCAGTCTATTTCTGTGAGACCTCCCTTATTCTTCTAAACTCCAGTGACTATAATCCTAACCAATCCAATCTGTCTTTATACATCCCAGAATCAGACTGGTACACCTTGGTTGCACTCCTGCGTAATGGTCCTCAGATCAGGAGACCAAAACTGCACACAGTGTGGTCTCACCAAGGCCCATGTCCTGAATGGGCAGCCCTGTGTCCTTAGACTATGACCCCCGATTCTTGTTTCCCAGGCCTTATCAGTCAAGTAGCCCAACCTTAGAGGGGTGCCCAGGGATAGTCACCAGTATTTATGGGAGATGCCCGAGTTGGGGGTGCGTCAGTATTTGCACGGGATCACTGAGGGCAAAGAGTGTATTATTTACAGGAGGTTCCCTGGGGAGTGAGTGTCATATTTACAGGGGCTCCCGGGGAAGACAATGTCAGTGTTTACAGGAGGTTCCCTGGGAAGACAGTGTCAGTGCTTACAGGGGCTCCCAGGGATGTGTGTCAGTGTTGACAGGAGTTCGCGAGGGTGATGGGGGGTTGTTGTGGGGGGGAGTGTATCAGTATTTACAGGGGGTGCCCTTGGGGAAGAGTGTGTCAGTGTGAGCATTTACAGGGGGACCAGGGTTATAAGGGTCCCCGAGGGAGGGAGTGTATCAGTATTTGCAGGGCGTGCCCTTGGGGAAGAGTGTATCAGTATTTTCGGGGGGACCCTGATGGAAGGAGTATGTCAGTATTTACAAGGAGACCCCTGGGGGAGGAGTATGTCACTATATTGAGGAGGACCCCGAGGGAGTGCGTCAGTATTTACAGAGAGGCCCGGGGGTGGGGGTGAAGAGTGTCAGTATTTACAGTGGGTCCCTGAGGAAGTGTGTGTCAGCATTTACAGGGGGACCCCAGTGGGAGTGTGCTAGTATTTACAGAGGGTCCCTGGGGGAGGAGTGTGTCAGTATTTACAGGCCTTTGCCGAGGTGGAAAATGTGTCAGTTTTTACAGGGCATTTCCAGGCGATGTAAGTCAGCAATTATAGGAGCCCCCTGGGTCAGTGGGGCATAGTATGTCAGCAATTAGAGGGTGTCCTGGAGGAGTGTCAGTATGTGCAGGCAGTCCTGTGGGGCGAGTGTATTAGTATTTACAGAGGGTCCCTGGGGAGAGTGTAATGGCATTTACCGGGTGTCCCTGGGGAGAGTGTATCAGTATTTACAGAGGGTCCCTGGGAGAGTCTAACAGTATATACAGGGTCCCCAGAAGGAATGTATCAATATTTACAGGGGAACCTGTGGGGGACGTGTCAGTATTTACAGGAGTCTCTGATTGGAGTGTGTCAGTAGTTACAAGGAGTCCCCAGGGGCAGAGTGTGTCAGTATTTACAGAGGCTCTCTGGGGAATGGGTGAATGTATCAGTGGAGTCCCCAGCTGCACAATATGTCAGTATTTACAAGTTGTCCCTGAGGAATGTGTCAGTATTTACATGGGGTTCCCAGGGTTGGGATTGTATCAAGATCTACACGGTGTTCCTGGGTGGGTGTGTGCGTATTTACAGGATTCCTTGCGAGTCAGTTTTTAACGTGGTCATGTGAACAACAATCTCTGTGAGTTATAGGGTATTGGCTGTCACTTTTTCAAATCCTGGCTCCCAGTCACTACAGAAACAAAGGTGGTGACCTCTTCACCAGCCTTGAGTCTGCCATTAAATATCTCTGCATTATGTTCATGAAGAATTGATTGTGATAAACATTGCCCTTGCTTCTATCAGTAATGTGGATCACTCTGAGATTAAACTATGACTCATCCTTTCTGAGATCTCAGACATTCTCATTCCCTACAGTCATGGAGTCATGCAGTACAGAAGAAGCCCTTCAGTCCATCGGTTCTGTGTTGTCTGCACATCTCCACCTGCCTTTGTGGATGTTGCATGAGTTCACAGTGTACTCTCTCCCTCCTGACAGCTCATTGTTTGTGATAAGTTGATTGGTGTTTACACATGTGATTGAGTGTGCAGATGTGCCACTGTGTCAGTGTGTGTGTATTTGTATGTGCACCTGTCAAATGTGTGCTCAAGTGTTGGTGTGTGCATGAGTGTGGTGTGCGCGTGCAGGTACCTATGTGTTTTTACCCAGAGGTAGCAGTAGGACTTTCAGCCCCGACCCTGTCCTGGTAGTCAAAGCACAGCTGGCTCGTAAACCCACTTTCATCCATTCGTACTCTTGCCGAGCTTGAATATGACTTTGCTCAGTTGCTATTTTGACAATGCTAACATAACCTCAGCCATCACTCCTGAATGTCATGGCTCAAATTTCAAAGTTTTTTCACTGTTTTGTACACACCCACCCCAGCCTCACCCCACAAATAGATTCTCTGAGTTGACCCTATCAATTACTTTCATCATCCTCCATTAGATCGTCCCCTTACACTCCAGGGAATACAGCCTAGGAGTGTACTAACTGGCCTCATTATTTACCCCTTCAGCCCTGGGTCAGTCCTTTCAGTCTGCTCACTTTCCAAGCCTGATACCTCCCTCCTGAAGAGTGGGGGCCTGGGACTGAATGATGTTACTCCATATGGTGTCAGACTAAAGGTCAACTCATTGGAAACATAAATTTCTCACCTTTACATTCCATTGTGCGAAAAATATTTTCATTTGTCTTTTTGAGTTAAGAGTTCCCCAGGGGAGGGTTCTAGGTCCAACCATCTTCAGATCCTTCAACAATGACCTTCCCTTCACCATAAGGTCAGAAGTAGGGAAGTTCACTGTTGTTTGAGCACCATTTGCTACTCCTCAGATACTGAACCTGCCCATGTACAAATGCAGCAAGACTGATTCATTCCACACAAATGCCAGGCAATGACCATCTCCAATAAAAAACAATCTAATCATCACTCCTTGACATTCAATGGCATTGCCAACAATAAATCCCCCCATGCCCCACAATCAACATCCTGAGAGTTATCATTCACCAGAAACTGGACTGGAGTAGCCATATCAATGCAGTGGCTACAGGAGCAGGCCAGAGGTTGGGAATCCTGCAGCAAGTAACTCACCTCCTGTAACAGACCCCCTGAAGTCTGTCCTATCTACAAGGGACAAGCCAGAAGTGTGATCAAATACTCTCCACTTGCTTGGATGGGTGCAGATCCTACAACACTCAAGAAGCCTGACACCATTCAGGACAAAGCAGCCCGCTTGATTGGCGCCACATCCACAAACGTTCACTCCCTCCACCACCGACGCTCAGTAGCAGCCGTGTGTACTATCTACAGGATACACTGCAGAAATTCACCAAGGCTTCTCATACTCAGTCCCCTTCCAAACCCACCACCACTTGCATCTTGAAGAACAAGGGCAGCAAATGCATGCTGACCATCACCTGAAGATTCCCCTCCAAGAAAAGCAGCTAACATAATCAAAGACACCTCCCACCCCAGTTACAATTTCTTCCAGCCTCTTCCATTGGGCAGAAGATGCAAAAGCGTAACCGCACACACCAACAAATTCAAGAACACCTTCCCACCCACTGTTATTAGACTTCTGAATAGACCTTTCACATTTATCATTGACATCACTCTTTGTGCACCTTCTCTGCAGCCATAACATGGTATTCCTTGCTCTGTTTTATTACCCTTATGGTATGGCATGCAAAACAAAACTTTTCACTGTATCTAGGTACACGTGACAATAATAAATCAAATCAAATCAAAGCCACTCACCGTCCTGAATTGGAAATATCTCACCATTCCTTCAGTGTTGCTGTGTCAAAAGATAGGGATGGCGATAAATGCTAACCGGGTCCAGATATCCTGTGTGAAGAAAATAAAACAAACTGCCTCACCCTCCCCAACACATTGTACCTCATGTCTTCTTGACTGTCAGAATCTGATCCCATTCATTTGCAACTTACTACTGAGATCTATGTCAATCAGGACAAGCTCCCATCCAACTGAGTTCTGGTTGTTTGCACACAAAGTTTGGAAAGTCTCCTGGAACACTACACCCACCCTCCAGCTGAAATGGTCAATATGGTGGATGCTTCATCTGGAGGGATGGGGTAGGGTCTGCTAAACCCCCTCCCTTCAGTCAGAATGGGGTGGGGCCATTCAGTTTTTAAAGGTTGCAGGAAGTTCCGCAGCTTGACAAAAATATCCAGGCTGTAATTTAACCTGCAAACTTGTAGATATGGCTTCCTCTTTGCTCATTGAAGTCATTGATATTGAACTGTGAGAAGCTGAGGAAGTAAATCCTAGAGACTCCATTTTGGCATATGCCACATTCCATATCTTTGAGAAGTTATGTGTATGAGTATGTGCGTGTGTGTGCTCGTGTGTGTGTGTGTGGGGATATGAAAGAGAGTTGTGTGTCAAGAATGTGTGTTGTTATTGCCCGTCGCCCTCGTCTCATAGTCATAAGACAAGTTCATTGATATGGAATTTACAGAGAATCTTCTCGCACAGCTACAGATTATTTGGAGAACAGCTGGCGCTTCTACTTCACACAATCCCCTTCCCACCTCCTCCCATCTCTTCTGATCACCATATCCTCCTATCCCTGTCTCCCTCATGTGTTTATCAAGCTCCCCACCCAAATATCAATATATTAAGAACAAACAAAGAACAATACAGCAAAGGAACAGGCCCTTCGGCCCTCCAAGCCTGCGCCATCACGTTATGCCCTTCCATACTAAAACTGTCGTTGCTTACAGGATCTGTATGCCTCTATTCCCTTCCTATTCATGTATTTGTCCAGATGTTTCTTGAATGCTGCTATTGTGTCTGCTTCCACCACTTCCTCTGGCAGCACGTTCCAGGCACTCACCACCCTTTGTGTGAAAGACTTGCCTCTTGCATCTCTTTTCAACTTCTCCCCTGCACCTTGAACCTGTGTCCCCTGGTAATTGACCCCTCCACCCTGGAAAAAAGCCTCATACTTTCTACTCTATCCACACCATTCACAATCTTATAAACTTCTGTCAGGTCGCCCCTGAACCTCCTGCGTTCCAGCGAAAACAAACCCAGTCTATCCAACCTTTCGTCATTGTTAAAATCCCCCATACCAGGCAGCATCCTGGTAAACCTTTTCTGTACCCTCTCCAAAGTATCCACATCCTTCTGGTAGTATAGTGACCAGAATGCTACGCAATATTCCAAGTGTAGCCTAACTACAGTTCTACAAAGCCACAGCATAATCCGACTATCCTCATATTCAGTGCCTCTTCCAATGAAGGCAAGCATGCCATACGCCTTTTTTTAACTACCTTATCTACTTGCCCTGCCACCTTCAGTGATCTGTGGACCTTCACACCCAGATCCCTCTGCCTATCCATACCCATAAGTGTTCTGCCATTCACTGTATAATTTCCACCTGTACTTGATGTTCCAAAATACATCACTTCACATTTGTCCAGATTAAACTCCATCTGCCATTTTTCTGCCCATGCCTCTAACTGATCTACATCCTGCTGTATCCTCTGACAATTCTCCTTACCATCCACAACACTACAGTCTTTGTATCATCCACAAACTTACTAATAAGACCAGCTACATTTTCCTCCAAATCATTTATGTAGACCATGAACAGCAGAGGTCCCAGCACTGATCCCTGTGGAAAACCACAAGTCACAACCTTCCATTCCAAAAAGCGTCCTTCTACCGCTACCCTCTGTCTTCTGTGACTAAGCTAATTTAATATCATTACTATTCTCCTGGCCCGCTTTCAATACTCCCCATTTCCTGTGGGAGAGAGTCCCATATTCTCCCCCTTACCCTTGGGAACAAGTCCCAATTTCTTCCACTTCACTTTGGGAGGGAGAACCATATTCTATGCCTTCCCTGTGGGAGAGAGTCCTACAATCTCCCTCCTCTTTGGTTGAATATGTTTCTCCTGGATTCCTTTTGGGATTTATTAGGGACTGTCTGAGATTGATGGCTGCAAGTTCTGTTTCCCCCTGACAAGTGGAAATAGCACGTCCATGTCCACCTTATCGAATACCCTCAGTAAAGACTGAGATCAGGTCACCCACTTTCCAACTCTACTCAAAGAACAAGGACCTACTTAGTGTTTGCACAAAGCAACCCTGCTTCCCTAGAGAAAATGAGGCAGGAAGCTAGAGGACCAGGGGAGTGAGACAAAAGCATTGCCTGAGCTCAGTAGGTCCAGGAGTAAGAAGAGATTTTACCGTCCCTGAGTGACGGATAGTGTTGGTCTAACTGACAGATGGGAGTCTCCCTCCGAGCGAGCCGTATCTCCTGCTTGGAATATTTTACTGTTCTTGCATGCATGATCCAAAATTGTCAAAACCAAAAAAAAAGGAAAGAGAGAAAGAAAATCATCAAGGGTCCAAATCAGATATTTCTGAGTAATGAACACCTCAAAGGTAATGATGCTTTGTTCGCTGTGGGAGCTTTGGATTAGCCTTGGCATTGGTTAATTCTCTTTCCATTGTAGCTTCTCATTCAACCCAGTATCCAGCATGTGCTTAGAGCGCTGGAGGGGGTGGAAGTGGTGAGTGTTACCAAGCCTCCCGGAATAAATTCCATGGAGTAGGGGTCCACGGAATTTGTGGTGAGGTTAAAGAGATGTGGAAGAGTGCAGTGAGGGAAAATCATCTTCACACAACGAGTAGTTAGCGCCTGGAATGCACTGCCTGAAATTGTGATGGTTTAGATTCTTGAGGCATTGAGATCATTTCTGGGGAAGGTGGTACCTGTGCAAGCCTGACATGTTACATTGGGCAGACGTGGAAGAAATATCCTTGCCACTGATTTTGCTAGTTCATTATTGAGGTTTGAAATTCGTTTGACAAGGGGATGCGAACAAAAGCGTAGGCTTAGATGGGTCAGATTCCAATCAGGAAACAAGAGGTAGAATATTAGTTAGTGATGTAGTCAGCGAGTTGGAAGGACAGAAGACACAAGGATTAAAAAGCATCTAGCAAAGCAAATTGACAGGGTTGAGCTATTTATACTTCAATGCAAGGAGTATTACTAATAAGGCACATGAACTAAGAGCACAGATGACACAGCATGATCTTGTTGCTATAATGGAAAGCTGGTAAAACGAGGGGCAGATTTGGAGCTCATAAAGCCTGGATGTAGAGTTTTCAGGCAGGGTTGAGTAGGTGACAAGAAAGGAGGGGGTAGCAGTGTTGGTTAAAGACCAATTACAGTTGTGAGAAGGCATGATATATTAAATGAGTTAACAAATGAGACTTTATGGGTTGAGTTTAGGAATAAAAAGCAGTCACACTACTAGGAGTATACTACAGACTCCAAATAGCAAGACGGAGATAGAAGAACATATATGGAGACAAATTTCTGCCTCTAGAAATAAGAGAGTAATAACAGTAGGAGACTTTAACTATGCCAATATCATTGGGTTTCAACCGATAAAAGGAGTATTGAGGATGAAAAAAATCATGTACTAATAGAATCCTTACAGTAGGGAAACAGGCCTTTGGCCCAACAAGTCCACACTGACCCTTGGAGCATCCCACCCAGACCTATCTAATCTACACATCCCTGAACACTACTGTTACAATTTAGCATGGCCAATCCACCTAGCCTGCACATCTTTGGACTGTGGGAGGAAACCCACACAGACACAGGTAGAACATGCAAACTCCACACAGACAGTCACCTGAGGGTGGAATTGAACCTGGGTCCCTGGTGCTGTAAGGCAATAGTGCTAACCACTGAGCCACTGAGCCACCCATAACTGTGTACAGGAAATTTTTCTTAAACAATACATGACAAGGCCAAGAGGAAATGCAATCTCGGATTTAGTTTTGTGAAATGAAGATGGGCAAGTGGGTGAACTGACAGTGGGGGTGACCATATTGGGAATAGAGACCGAAACTGGGTTAGATTAAGTAATATTATGGGAACAGACAGAGATAAATCAGGAGTAAAAGTTTAAAATGGGGGGAATGCAAATTTTACAAAAGTTTGAAGTGATTTGGCTGAGGTGGACTGGACTGCTAAAGGATAAATCAGTGGTAAACCAATGAGAGGCATTAAATTGTGAGACCCTTAGGGCACAAAGCTGACATGTACCCTCCAAATATAAGAAAGGTCCTGCCAAATCTAGACCCTTATGGTTGTTCTGAAATAAAAAACAGGGGAAGATTAAACAGTAAAATAAATCTTATAAGTCACGAAAAACTCAACACTGCAGATAGTCTAGATGAGTATAGAAAGTACAGGGATCAAATGATAAAAGAAATAAGGAAATTGAGGAGAGGACATGACAAAAATATTAGCAAGCAAGATTAAGGAAAACCCAAAGGTGTTTTACCAGTACATAAAGTGCAAAATGGTAGTTAAGGAAAATGTGGAACCTATCAGAGATGAAAAAGGGGAACTCGTCTAAAGATGCAAAGGATATGGGAAGAATTTTAACCAAATTTTTGACTCCAGATTCACAAAGGAAAGGGATAATATGGTTAATAATCCAGGAGGACCAGCGGGAAATACTGGACAAAATAATTGTAACGAGAAAGGAAGGATTAAAAGAGTTGGAATCCTTGAAAGTAGATAAGTCACCAGGGCTGGATGGATTGTTCCCTAGGATGTTGAAGAAAGTCAACGAGAAAATATTAGATGCTCTGAGGATTATTTTCCATCTTTGCTAGACACAGGTGAGATGCCAGAAGACTGGAGGAGTGAAAATATGGTTCTGTGGTTTAAAAAGCGTACAAAGGAAATGCTAAACAATTATAGGACAGTTAGCCTTTCTTCGATGATGGGCAAATCTCCTGAGAGATTTTACAAACTGTGACTTAGCAAAGCATAGAATTGTCAGGATAACTTTGTTAAGGAAGTGTCCTGCCTTACAAATTTGGTGGAATTTTTTGATGAAATAACAACAAGGATCGATGGGAGTAATGGAGTGGATATTGTCTACACAGATTTTAGTGGGGCGGCACAGTGGCACAGTGGTTAGCACTGCTGCCTCACAGCACCAGGGACCTGGGTTTGATTCCACCATCGGGCGACTGTATATGTGGACATTCTCCCCGTGTCTGCGTGGGTTTCCTCTGCGTGCTCCGATTTCCTCGCACAGTCCACAGATGTGCAGGTTAGGTTGTTTGGCCATGCTAAATTGCCCGTAGTGTTCAGGGAGGTGTAGATTAGGTGTGTTATAGGGGGGGATGTGTCTGGGTGGGATGCTCTGAGGTTCGGTGTGGACTTGTTGGGCCAAAGGGCCTGTTTCCACACAGTAGGGATTCTATGATATGACATTTAACGAGGTCCCACATGGTAGACTGGTCAAAAGAAAAGTCCATGGGATACAGGGTAATGTGTCAAATTAAATCCATCATCATCATCGGCAGTCCCTCACAGATGGGGATGACTCTCTTCCACTCTCAGGGTGAGTCCACAGGTGCCTTTACACATCAATACAGCTACTGCAGGCTGTTCCACTTGGGGCAGGTGGTGGTCACAGGAGGGGTGGGTAATGCATTGGTGTGTCACCCCACCCCTTTCACTGTTTTCATATGGCTTCCATTTTTTCCCGATGGCAAGTCTCAAGGTGTTCAACACCTTCCTGGATGCTCCCCCTCCACTTTAGATGGTCTTGGGACAGTGATTACCTGTGGGAATGTCACACTTTGCCGGTGAGGCCTTGAGGGTATCACTGAAGTGCTTCCTCTATCGACCTGGGGCTCATCTGCTGTCTCAAAGCTGGGAATACCCGCACATGCTTGGGAGTCTCGTGTCAGTCACACGGACAACGTGACCAACCCATTGTAGCCGATCGAAGGTGGTCAGTGCCTCGATGCTAGGGATGGTGGCCCGATTAAGGATGCTGATGTTGGTGCTCCTTCCTTCCTAACAGATTCACAGGATCTTGCGCAGGTACTGTTGGTGGAACTGCTGCAGTACCTCGAGGTGTCCGCTGTAAACAGTCCACATCTCAGAGCCGTAGAGGAGGGCAGGAGCCACCACAGCTCTGTAAACCATGACAAAAGCAGAAGTTGCTGGAAAAGCTCAGCAGGTCTGGAGCATCTGTGAAGAAAAATCAGAGTTAACGTTTCAGGTCTGGTGACTCTTCCTCAGAATGGTTTAAACTAGTTTGGCAGGGGGAATGGGATCCTCAACAGCAGGGAGGCAAGTGCGAGGCTGGAAGGAGAAATAGCAAGTTGAAGAAATGGGTCAGGTTCGAACAGGACAGGGAGCGAGGAATGCCTGTTGGATTAAATTGCATCTATTTCAATGCAAAAGGGCTGACAGGGAAGGCCAATATACTCAGGGTGTGGATAGGTATGTGGGACTGGTACATTATAGCCATTACAGAAACATGGCTAAGGGAGGGACTGAACTGGCAGCTTAATGTGCCATGGTACAGGTTCTTTAGGCGGGACAGAGGTGAAGAAAAGAGGGGAGGAGGAGTTGCATTTTTGATTAGGGGGAGTATCACAGCAGTCGTCAGAGATGAAATAATCCAGTGAGGATTTATGGGTGAAGCTAAGAAATAAGAAGGGGTTGGTGACATTACTGGGGTTGTACCATAGGCCCCCAAATAATCAACAGGAATTAAAGGAACAAATATGCAGCGAGGTTACGGAGACATGCAGGAGAAATAGGGTTGTCACAGTGGGGGATTTTAATTTTCCTAACATAGACTGTGACTGCCATAGAGTTAAGGGCTTAGATGGGGTGGAATTTGTTAAATGTGTTCAGGAATGTTTCGTCAAGAAGTATACAGAGGGCCCTACTCGGGGAGGGGCAAAACCCGGCGTACTCTTGGGAATTAGGGCAGGACAGGTGACTGAGGTGACAGTGGGGGAGCACATTGGGACCAGTGACCTTCTGTTCTGTTAATTTTAAAATAGTTATGGAGAAGGACAAAACCGGTACACAAGTTGAAATTTTAAATTGGGGCAAGGTGAATTTTGATGGAATTAGACAGGAGCTTGCAGGGATTGATTTGGAGTAGTTTGTTTGCAGGCAAAGGGACCTCTGGCAAGTGGGAGGCCTTTAAAAGTTTGATAGCTAGGGTTCAAGGTCCATATGTTCCTGTGAGAGTGAAAGGCAAGCTTGGCAGGAATAGGGAACCCTGGTGACAAGAGATATTGAGGCTTTGACCAGAAAAAAGGAGGCTTGGCTCAGGAACAAGCAGCTTGGGATCAAGGGAATTCCTGGAGGTATATAGGGGATAGGAGTTTACTGAAGAAGGAAATCAGGAGAGTGAAAAATGGGCATGAGATAGCTTTGACTGAAAAGGTTAGGTTGAATCCAAAGAGATTCTTTAAAAATATTAAAGGAAAAATTAGAGAGACAACAGGACCCCTCAAGGACCAAAGTGGACATGTATTTGTGGAACCGCAGGAGATGGGAGAAGACTTAATGAATATTTCTCCTTTGTGTTTACCGTGGAGAAAGACATGAAGACTTGGGAAGTTGGGGAAGTTAGTGGCAATATCTTGGGGATAGTCCATAGTAGAGGAGATGTTGGAAGTATTAGAATGTATGAAGGTGGATAAACCTCCTGGTCCTTAACACGATATATCCAAGAACCTGCAAGAGGCTAGAGAATAAGTTGCGGGGGCCCTGTCTGATATATTTGCACATTTGCCACGGGTGAGGTCCCCAAAGACTGGAGGGTAGCAAATGTTGTGCCCTTATTCAAATCCATCTGTGGTAGGTAAGTTACTTGAGAAGAATCTGAGGAATTAGATAAAAATGCATTTAGAAAGACAGAGTTTGATTAGGAGTAATCAGCATAGCTTCGTTCGTGGGAGGTCATGCCTCACAAATTTGCTAGAGTTCTTTGATGAAGTGACCAGGAAGATTGATAAGGACAGGGCAGTTGACGTAGTCTATGTGGATTTCAGTAAGGCCTTTGATAAGGTTCCACATGGTAGGCTGCTCTGGAAGGTTAGATTGCATGGAATCCAGGGAGAGTTGGTAAATTGGATACAGAATGGCTTGATGGTAGAAAGCAGAGGGTAATAGTGGAAGGATGCTTGTCAGACTGGAGGCCTGTGACTAATGGTGTGCTTCACGGGTCGGTGCTTGGCCCATTGCTGTTTGTCATCTACGTCTGTGATTTGGATTGGAATTTACAAGGCATGATCAGTAAATTTGCAGATGACATGAAAGTAGGTAGTATGGTGGACAGTGAGGAAGGTTATCAGAAATTGCTGCAGGATCTTGATCAGCTGAGGAAGTGGGCCAAGAAATGGCAAGTGGAGTTTAATATAGATAAGTGTGAGGTGTTGCATTTTGGAAAGTCAAATCAAGGTGGGAGTTTAATGGTGAACGGTAGGGCCTTAAGGAGTGTAATGGAACAGAGGGACCTTGGAGCTCAGTTACACGGTTCTCTGAAAGTGGAGTCACAGATAGACAGGGCGGTGAAGAAGCCTTTTGGGACACTGGCCTTCATCAATCAGGGCATTGAGTACAGAAGTTGGGAAGTTATGTTGCAGTTGTACAGGACGTTAGTGAGACCGCACTTGGAGTGGACAAGCTAGAACATTTTTCTTCAGAGCATGGGAGACTGAGGGGGGATCTTATAAAAGTGTACAAGATCATGTGAGGCATGGATAGGGAGGATGCACTCAGTCTTTTTCCCAGGGTTGGGGAATCGAGGACTAAAGGGCATCAGTTTAAGGTAAGAGGGGAAAGAATACATGGAAACCCGAGGGGCAACTTTTTTACACAGAGGGTGGTATGCATATGGAATGAGCTGCCAGCAGAAGTGGTTGAGGCGGGTACATTAAGAACATTTAGAAGGCATTTGGATGAATACATGGATAGGAAAGGTTTAGAAGGATATGGACCAAGTGCAGGGTTAGCGTGGATGGACATTTTGGTCGGCATGGACCAGTTTGGGCTGAAGGCCCTGTCTCCGTGCTGTAGGACTCTCTATGACTCTGTGACCCGCAAAATCAATTCTGATTTTTCTTCACAGATGCTGCGATACCTGCTGAGCTTTTGCCAGCAACTTCTGTTGTTGTTTCTGATTTACAGCATCCACAGTTCTTTCGGTTTTTATTCTGTAAACCATGATCTGGGTGTCGGATCTGAGAACAAAAACAAGGAACAAAGAAAATTACAGTACAAGAACAGGCCCTTCGGCCCTCCAAGCCTGCACCGACATGCTGCCCGTCACAACTAATACCCCCCTACCATTCCAGGGACCGTATCCCTCTATTCCCATCCTATTCATATATTTGTCAAGACGCCCTTTAAAAGTCACTACAGTATCTGCCTCCACTACCTCCCCCGGCAGCGAGTTCCAGGCACCCACCATCCTCTGTGTAAAAAACTTGCCTCGTACATCACCTTTAAATCTTGCCCCTCGCACCTTCAACCCATGGCCCCTGGTAACTAACTCTCGCACCCTGGGAAAAAGCTTCTGACTGTCCAGTCTATCCACATCCTTCAAATTCTTGTGGACCTCTATCAGGTCGCCCCTCAACCTTCATCATTCCAGTGAGAACAACCCAAGTTTCTCCAACTTTTCCTCATAACTAATGCTCTCCATACCAGGCAACATCTTGGTAAATCTTTTCTGTACCCTCTCCAAAGCCACCACATCCTTCTGATAGTGTGGCAACCAGAATTGAACACAGTATTCCAAATGTGGTCTAACTAAGGTTCTATAAATCTGCAACATTACCTGCCAATTTTTAAACTCAATGCCCCAGCCGATGAAGGCAAGTGTGTCATATGCCTTGTTGACTACCTTTTCCACCTGCGTTACCACTTTCAGTGACCCGTGTACCTGTACACCCAGATCCCTCTGCCTATCAGTACTTCTAAGGATTCTGCTATTTACGTATATTTTCCATCTGGATTAGACCTTCCAAAATGCATTACCTCGCATTTTTCCAGATTAAACTCCATCTGCCATCTCTCTGCCCAAGTCACCAACCGATCTATGTCCAGCTGTATCCTTTGACGGCCCTCATCGCTGTCCGCAATTCCACCAACCTTTGTGTCATCAGCAAACTTACTAATCAGATCAGTTACATTCTCCTCCAAATCATTTATATATATTACAAACAGCAAAGGTCCTAACACTGATCCCTGAGGAACGCCACTAGTCACAGCCCTCCATTCAGAAACACACCCTTCCACTGCTACCCTCTGTCTTCTATGACCGAGCCAGTTTTTTCATCCTTCTCGCAAGCTCACCTCTGACCCTGTGCAAGTTTACCTTCTGTATCAGCCTGCCATGAGGGACCTTCTCAAAGGCCTTACTGAAGTCCATGTAGACAACATCCACTGCCCTACCCTCATCGATCATCTTTGTCATTTCCTCAAAAAACTCAACCAAGTTAGTGAGACACGACCTCCCCTTCACAAAACCATGTTGCCTGTTGCTAATATGCTCACTTATTTCCAGGTGGGAGTAAATCCTGTATCAAAGAATCCTCTCCAATAATTTACCTACCACTGATGTAAGACTCACCAGCCTGCAATTAACTGGATTATCCTTGCCACCCTTCTTAAACAAAGGAACAACATTGGCTATTCTTCAATCCTCTGGGACCTCCACTGTCGCCAGTGAGCATGCGAAGATGTCCCTCAAGGTCCCAGCAATTTCCTCCCTTGCCTCTCTCAGTATTCTGGGGTATATCCTATCAGGCCCTGGGGGCTTGTCGACCTTAATGTTTTACAAGACCTCCAGTACCTCCTCCCTTTTGATCTCAACATGACCCAAACTATCTACACACCCTTCCCCAGACTCATCATCCACCAAGTCCTTCTCTATGGTGAATACTGACGCAAAGTACTCACTTAATACCTCACCCATTTCCTCTGGCTCCACACATAAATTCCTTTCCCAGCCCTTGAGTGGGCCAACCCTCTGCCTGGCTACCCTCTTGCTCTTTATATATGTATAAAAAGCCTTGGGATTTTCCTTAATCCTGTTGGCTAAAGACTTTTCATGACTCCTTTTAGCCCTCCTGACTCCTTGCTTAAGTTTCTTTTGACTTGCCTTGTATTCCACCCTTGCTTCGTGTGTTCCCAGTCTCCTAGCCTTGATAAATGCTTCTTTTCTCTTTTTGATTCAGCTCACAATATCTCTTCATTATCCAAGGGTCCCTAAACTTGCCATACTTATCCTTCATCCTTAAAGGAACGTGCTGGTCCTGAGTTCCCGGCAATTTACTCTTGAAAACCTCCCACATACCGTATGTTGATTTGCCCTCAAACATCTGCCTCCAATCTACATTCTTCAGTTCCTGCCTAATATTGTTGTAATTAGCCTTCCCCCAATTTAGCATCTTCACCCGACAACAACTGTTCTCAAACACCCTTTTCCTCAGGCGGCTTAAGGCTGTGCTACCAAACTGGAATTGAATTGAATTAAATTTAATTGAATTGAAATGAATTGAATCCTAAGGTGGTTTAGTGACAGGAAATAAAGGGTAACGGTCAATGGCTGCCTTTCCAAATGGAAAGCTGTTTCAATGGTGTTCCACAGGACTTGGTGTTGGGACCCCTGCGTTTGTTAAATACATTAATGATTTAGACTTGAATGTGGGGGGCAGAGCTGGGAAATTTGCAAACAACACAAACAGTGGCAGTGTACCGGATAATATATAGGGTAGCTGTAAGCTCCAAAATTATATAGATGGGTTGGTTGAGTGGACAGGAAAGTAACAGATGTAGTTCAACTTTGAGAAGTATGAGGTAATGCAACAGTAAAAGGGAATACACAATAAATGAGAGTATACTGAGAGAGGTAGATGAAGTGAGAGATTTTAGTTTGCATGTGCAGATAGCAGTGCAGGTAGATAAGGTTGTAAAGAAGGCATATGGAATGTTCACCATTGGTAGAGGTAGAGAATGCAAAAGTGGGGATATAATGTCAAAACTGTATAAGACACAGGTGAAACCTCAATTGGAGTACTGCGTGCAGTTCTGGTCACAGGAAGGATGTAATAGCTGTAGAGAAAGTGCAGAGAAGATTTATTAGAACGTTGCCAGGTCTGGGAAATTGTAGCTACAAAGAGAGATTGGAGAGGTTGGGGTTGTTTTCCTTGGAACAGAGAAGGCTGAGGCGCTGACATGATTGAGGTCTACAACATTGTGAGGCGTAGAGATAGAGTAGACAGGAGGAACCTGTTTGCTTTGGCAGAGAATTCAAAAACCATGTTTCACAGATTCAAGGTCAGTCGCAGAAAGATTAAATCGCACATGAGGAAAAATGTTTTAATGCAGAGGGTCTAGAATTCTCTGCCTGAGTTGGTGGTGGAGGCACAGACCCCAAAACTCTATCAAAAAGTATCTGAATATGCATCTTATGTGCTGTAAGCTGCAGGGCTATGGGCGATGTGCAGCAGATGAGATTAGAAAAGGCATCTGGATGTCTTTGGTTTGGCATAAACAATGGACCCTCTCTGTGCTGTTTCACTTTTATCTTTCAGTTTACTTTCAGTTTAAAGCAGTAGAGCAAGCTTTACCCTGCATGTTAACCCCATGTGGTCTATATCCTGTGAGTGTTTGGTGGGACAGTATGGAGTTGGTTTTACTTTCTATTTAAAAGAGTAGAGGGAGGTTTACTCTGTAACAAACCCTGTGCTGTCCCTGTCCTGAGAGTGTTTAATGAGGGACATTCTTGGGGGAAGATTTACTCAGTAGTTAATCCCATACTGTACCTGTCCTAAGAGTGTTTGATGAAGACAATAAAGAGGCAGCTTTACTTTCAATTTAAAAGAGCAGTGTGGCCTTCATGCTGACTCTAACTCAGTGCTATACCTGTCTTGGGAGTGTTTGACGGAGATGGTATTGAATGGAGCTTTATTTTCTGTTTGCTTTTAGTTTAAAAGAGTAAGGAGAGTTTTACTCTGTATTTAACTTCGTGCTGTCCCTGTCCCGGGTGTGTTCGATGGGGACAGTGGGAACCTTCCACTTACTTTCAGTTTAAAAGAGAAGAGGGTGCTTTACTTTCAGTTTACCTTCTGTTTAAAAGAGTAAAGGCAGCTTTATTATGTCTCTCACCCTGTGTTGTCCCTGTCGTGGGAGTGTGAGATGGAGACGCTGAAGGAGCTTTACTTTCAGTTTAAAATGACAGAGATATAGTGATTGTAAGAGGTCAGCCCGGTGAACCTCATAGAATATGTTCTGAAGAAGGGTTACCTGACCCGAAGCATTAACTCTGATTTTCTTCCACAGATGCTGCCAGACCTGCTGAGCTTTTCCAGAAATTTCTAGTTTTGTTTCTCATACAATATGAGGTCACTAATTGGGCTGTTAACTTGGTCCGATCAAGTATCCCTGACACTCCCCTAAACAGGGGTGTCAGAGGTTTTGTTCACTCTGAGAGTTGGCTCTGAGGGAGGCAGTTCAGTGTCAAAGACTCTCCGCGTGTAAATAAAGGGTGACTTGATGATGGGACACAAGCCTCTGTGGATTTATTTCAAGATCGAGCTTTATCCTGCAACCTGCTGAGCCTGTCCTGGGAGTATTTGATGGGGATACTATAGAAGAAGTTTTCACTCTGTTTCTAACCCCATGATGTACCAGTCTTGGGAGTGTTTAATGGGGACAGTGTGGAGTGATCTTCACTCTGTATCTAACTCTGTGCTGTACCTGTCCAGAGTGATTTAATGTGGACTGTTGTACAGAGCTTTACTTTCAGTTTAAAAGAGCAGAGAAAGCCTTACTCTGTCTAGCCCCATGCTTTAACAATCCTGGGAGCATTTGAGGGGTACAGTGTAGAGTTTCACTTTAAGTTTAAAAGAGTAGAGGTAACTTTACCCTGTATCTAACCCTGAGCTGTCCCTGTCCTGGGAACGTTTGATGGGGGACAGTGCAGATGGTGCTTTGCTCTGTATCAAGCCTTGTGCTGTACTTGTTCTGAGAGTTTTAATATGAAAAGCGTGGAAGATGCTTTACTTTCAGTTTTAAAAAGTGGAGAGTGCTTTAGTTTCATTTTAAAATAGCAGAGGGAGCTTTATTCTATATTGAACTGGGTGCTGTTGTTGAGTGAGACTGGGCCCCACATCCTCATCATTGGTGATATAATGTTAGAAATGCAGGTCCTTCCAAATGAGTCAAACAATAACCTATTCCAAGATATTAGTCCGCACCTCTGGAGCAGGTGGGACTTGAACCAGGTCTACTTGTCTCAATGTAGGCACAATGTCACTGCGCCACAAAATACCCCAATTCTCTTCAACAAGATGACCAATGAACTGTGGAACTATTTGATCTTTCATAGTCTTGTGGGTAGTGCTGTGGGTAGTGTCGCTACCTTTGGACCAGGACACCTGGGCTCAAGCCCCACTGTTCCAGAGGTGTGTAATAGCACTCTGAACAGAATGATTTGAAAGTAACTTGAGCCAGATCCTACTGTACCACCCCCGGTGAGGAGTATTTAAGTAATTGTTAAATTTGTTTTGGGTTTCTGAAACAAAAGCTGGGTTCTTAGGGGCTCTTGTGGCACAGCGGACATATTCCTGCTTTTTGAGCCAGACATTTGGACTGACCCACAAGAGGAAACATCCTTCCCGCGTCCACCTCGTCAAGATCATTCAGGATCTTACACCCTTCGACCTACTTACTCTTACTCTTCTAAACTCTAGTGGAAACATGTTCAGTCTGTCCAACCTTTCCTCATGAGACAAGCCACTCATTCCAGGTATCAATTTAGTAAACCTCCTCTGAAATGCCTCCCATGCATTTCCATCCTCCTTTAAATAAGGTGATTAATTCTAAATTAATTCTCCATTTAAAAAATACTCAGCTTTTTAAATTCTTCCTGCCAAAGTGAACGACTTCACATTTCCCACATTATACTCCATCTAGAGACATGGAAAGGAGCAGGAGTAGGCCACTCAGCCTTTGAGCCGGCTCCGCTATTCAGCATTATTATTGCTGATCGTTAAAATCAGTCCCCTGTTCCTGCTTTCTCCCCATGCCTTTTTATCCCTTAAGTTGTAAGAACTACAAGGACACCCAGGTCTCTTTGCACCTCTCCCTTTACCAATCTATCATCATCCAGACAACAATATATCTTCCTGTGTTTACTATCAAAGTGGACAATCTCACATTCAACCTTTGATACTGCATCTGCCATGCATTTGCCCATTCACTCAACTTGTCCAAATCACACTGAAGCATCTCTGCATTCTCCTCACAGTTCACCCTCCCACTTATCTGTAACCTAGGGGTCAGCTAGCTCAGTACTCTGGGTCTCTGATGCAGAGTGATGCCTGCAGCATGGGTTCAGTTCTGCACCAGTGGAATACTTCCCTTCTCAACCTCTCTGTGCTGTTATTCAGGTTAAACCAGCACCAGTCGTATCTCTCAGAGAGCAGCCTGGAGTCTGGTAGGACTATGGCAACTTTAAATCTGCAATCTGCTAAGATTTTGCGACTGACTTGATCTTTTTATATCTGCAATCTGCTTATGTCCTCTTCACAACATACTCCCCCCCTATATGTTGGTGTCATCTGCAAAGTCAGCCCCATACCATTCTCCTGCCATCAGAGTCTTTTATGTGAGTTGTAAAACGTTGAGGTCCCTGCATTAGGGATTACAACCAGCTGTGCCCGCATCCCATGAATGCATAAAAAATTATCTCTGTGAGACACCCCTTATCACATCCTATCAGTCAGAGCCCCATTTCTCCATATTCTCAGCTGTCTGCCAACCAGCCAGTCTTCTCCCTGTCTCTTGAGCTTCAATTTTCTGCAAATACCTTTGTTGTGGCATTTTATCAAGTGCCTTCTGGAAATCCAATTATAGTATATCTGCAGTTCCTCTTTATCTGCAGCACGTGTTACTCCTTCAAAGAACTCCAATGAATCAGTTAAACAGGTTTCTCTTTTACGAAACTGTGCTGACACTTCTCTATTTTCATGAGTTTTCTAAGTGCATAGCTGGAACTCAACTAATGATCAACTTTATTTCCGTGCTCTATAACTCTATGACTTGCCTCGCGACAGATGTCAAGTTAAGCTGGAGCAGTTTCGAGGTCCGAATGCCCTACACCTGCTGCTATTTTCTATGTTTCCAACTGGCCTATAGTTTCCTGCCTTTCTGCCTTCCTCTCTTCTTGAACAGAGTTTATATTTGCTGCTTTCCATCTAATGGAATCTTGAATTTTCTCTTGGGAATTTTGGAAAATTAATACCAACATATCTACCTCAGAGAAATCTCTTTTAAGACCTATGAATGAAGTCCAGCTGGACCCAGAAACTTGGCAGTCCATAGCTCTCCCAGTTTGTCTCGTACCCACCTCCCTTGTGATTGTAATTTCATCAAATCCTTCTTTCCCTTCCACCTCCTGATTTACAGCAACTCCTCGAATGTTTCTTGGATCCTCTACAGTGAAAATAGAACCAAAATATTTGTTCATTTCATCTGCTTTTCTTTATTATCCCCTATTAATCACAATTTTCATTCTCTAGGGACCAATACTCACTTGATTTAGTCTTTCCTTTTCAAACAAATATAGAAACTCTTGCTGTCTGTTTTTATATTCCTAGCAAGCTTTCTCACATATTATAATTTCTTTCTCCCATTTAGTCATTCTCCACTCTTCTTTATACTCTGACAAATCAATCAGCTATCACCATACTTTATTGGCTTGGAACAGAGTGCTGAACACCTCTGTCCCAACCTGTCTTTGTTAAAAAAATGACAAAACACACCTCTTAAAGCCATAGTATTGTCACAAAGGTCATCTCTAACTATCACGTAAGTATCATTCTTGTTTAACAGTAATGCTGTCTACCCCTAGCTCGCTTCCTGTCCGTCCTGAATTCCAGATATCTCCCAATGTTCAAGACTGGAACCAAAATTGTAACCTTAATCTGTAAAGGTTCCCAGTATAGGTTCTCAGCCTAGTCAAGGTCTTGCACAAAATTAAGGACTGGAGTCCAGAGTGAACTTTGTTAAAAACTGGTTCTGCAATCTCTGATACAGCCGTACCGATATCAACCTCCAGCAGAACCAGATGACCATTTAACCAGATGTATGTTTGGTTGGTTCTGATTTTGATGTCACCTTGCAGCTATGTCTCCCTATTGGCTATGAGATCATATTTATTTAATTAAGTGTAAACCTCATAAACGTCTCCCTACCTCAAGCACACTGTCAATCATTCTGAAACTAGGGTCCTAATTCTGTGTAAAGGAAATTGAGAGTTTGACGGGCAAGTTGGCTCAGGTGGATTATGAAAATACACTAAAAAATTTGACATTAAATGGAGCAATAACTAGCATTTAAAGAAATACTACAGGGTCTACAACAGATGTGCATTCCTTCAAGAGACACAACCCAAAAGGAAAGGTGAATAAACCCTGGTTAACAAAAGGACATAAAGGTTGCATTATATTAAAGGAAGTGACTTATAAAGATTCCAGAAATAGTGGTACACCTGAGAATTGGGAGTAATTTAGTATCCAATAGAGGAGGCTCAAGAAACTGGTAAGGAAAAAGAAACAAGCTAGTGAGAAATGTAAAAGTAGATTGTAGATCTACTGTAGATGATCCCTGTAGTGTGAAAACAGTCCATGCCAACTCTCTAAAAAGCATCCCATCCAGATTTACCCCCCTACCCTACCCCTATAACCCTGCATTTCCCATGGCTAATCCACCTAACCTACATATATTTGGATTGTGGGAGGAAACCGGAGCACCCAGAGGAAACCCATGCAGACACGGGGAGAATGTGCAAACTCCACAGAGACAGTCACCTGAGGCTGGAATTGAACCCAGGTCCCTGGCGCTGTGAGCCACCATGCAACCCTGTCAATGATTGTTAAGGCTTCTATCAATAAGTGAAAGGTAAAAAAATTAGCAAGGATAAATATAGACACTTTACAAGATGGGATAGGAGAATTTATTGTGGAGAACAGAGAAATGGTGGGGAAACTAATCAGCCACCTCGCTTCTGATTTTATGGAAGAAGATACAGGAAATCTCTTAGAAGTACTTGTCTAACTGGAGATTAAATGAAATTAGTGTTGGTGAAGAGGTAGGACGTGAAAAATGAGCGGGATTGAGCGTTGGTAACTTTTCTGAACCAGGAAAACATTATGAAGGGTATTGATAGGGTAGACATTAAGAAGCTTTTCTACTTGGTGGAAATATCAATGACTTGGGGCATAGAATTAAGGTAAGGGGCAGGAAGTTTGAAAGAGATGTGAAGAAAATTGTTTTCACCTAAAGGGTGGTGGGAATCTGGAGCTCGCTACATGTAAAGTTGGTAAAGACAGAAATCCTCATAGCATTGAAGATGTATTTAGGTGGACACTTACGATGCTCAGGCACACAGCACTCTGGGTGAAATGCTAGAAAGTGAGCTTAGAATATTTAGGAGTTTGTTTTTGACTGTTGCAGACTCAGTGGGCCAAATGACCTTTTTCTGTGCTGTAGATCTCTGTGACTTTATTAGCTTCTTCCCAGTGTTGAAGGAAGTAGAAGTAGAGACAGTGGGTGCATTGGTGGTTATCTTTCAGAATTCTTCAGATTCTGGAAAGTTCCTGCTGACTGTAAGGGAGTATAACCCTACAATTTAAGAAGGGAGACAGTAGGAAGTGTAGAATTACAGTTTAACATTGTCAGCAAATTGTTAGAATCTATTATTATAAAGGACGTGATAAATGCATTTAGAAATAAATGGCAAAATTGGGCAGAATAAACCTGACTCAGAGGCTTCAGTACCTGAACAGGTTTGTACCTGTTCAGTACAAACTAAACAGAACTTTAAATGATGTTCTTCCTGAGAGATTTGGGGTAAGTCAACGAGAGATGGAGTGAGGGATGGATGACTGACAGAGAGAGTAACTGAAGGAGTGAGTGAGAGAGCAGGGAGGAAATGAGAGAGAGAGGGAGTGAGATGAAGACAAAGCAGGAGAGACAGAGAGGAGAAAGGAAAGGAAAGAGGGAGAGAGAGATATGGAGAGACAGGGAAACTGAGAGGGAGAGAGGCAGGGAGAGAGACTTGAGAGAGGGAGAGTTGGAGAGGCTGAGAAAGACACAAAAAGATGGGGAGAGATAGTGAGAGACAGCAAGAAAAAAATACACTAGGGACAGGGAGCAAGAGAAAGAGAGACAGAGAAAGGGAGAGAGATATGAGAAACAGAAATGAAGATAGACAGGGAGGGAAAGCTACAGAGATACCAAGAGCGTGAGGTAAGACAAGCCCAAATGGCTATAAGACATAGGAGCAAAACCAGGCCATTCAGCTCATGATGTCTGCTCCGCCATTCAATGAAATCACGGCAGCTCTGTCTTAAAATGATGACTTGTGCCGTCTGGTCCAATACTCTCCCACAAAGGAAAGCAACACAAGAGCATAAGAAATAGAAGCAGGAGGAGGCCATCTGGCCCATCGAGCCTGTTCAGCTGTTCATAAGATCATAAGTTCATAAGATCTTTTTGTGTACTCAGCTCTACTTACCCACCTGCTCACCATAACCCTTAATTCCAAAATCTATCTTTGCCTTAAAAACATTCAACGAGGTAGCTTCAACTGCTTCACTGGGTGGGGAATTCCACAGATTCACAACACTTTGGGTGAAGAAGTTCTTCCTCAACTCAGTCCTAAATATGCTCCCCCTTATTTTGAGGCAATGCCCCCTGTACTAGTTTCACCCACCAGTGGAAACAACCTCCCATGAGGGGCATAGGAAAGGTGAAAAGCAAAGGTCTTTTTCCTAGGGTGGGGAGTTCAAAACTAGGAGACATATTTTTAAGGTGAGAGGAGCAAGATTTAAAAGAGACCCGAGTGGCACCTTTTTCACCCAGAGGGTGGTTCATATGTGTAGTAAACTGTCAGAGGAAGTGGTAGATACAGGTACAGTTACAACATTTTAAAGACATTCGGATAGGTACATGAATAGGAAAGGTTTAGGGGGATGCAGGCCACATACAGGCAAGTCGGACAAGTTTAGTTTGGGAAACTTGGTCGGCATGGATAAGTTGGACCGAATGGTCTGTTTCCATGCAGTATGACTCTATGACTCTATGTGTGAGATCGTACATGTTGTAGGGAAAAGTGGAAAAGCCATTTATGACTGGGAAGGTGAGTTCAACTGTAGTAGCTGAAAGGGGTCACAAGGTACACCATCACTCAAAATTGGCAAAGCCATCGGAAAGTAAACTAAACTGTGCAGTTGATTTGTAGAAGACTCAAATTTAAAAGTCAGGAATAAAAACAGAAAAAGCTGAAGAAACTCAGCGGGTTTGGTGGCATCAGTGGAGAGAAAGCAGGTAACAACTTCAGGTCTTCAAACGTTCTGAAGGAGGGTCTCCAGACCCGAAGACGTTTAACTCTGCTTTCTCTCCATAGATGCTGCCAGACCTGCTGGGTTTCTTCAGCAATATCTGTTTTTGTTTCAGATGCCAGCATGCACAGTTTGTTTTATTGAAAAGTTAAGAGTTGTACTGAATCTATATCAAACATAGAGCACTACTGTAGTACTGTACGCACATTGGATTGCTGTATTAGAGAACGGATATGGAGACACATTGGGAAGGGTGTTGAGAAAGTTGTAAGGATCATGCCAGAATGTATATATCTCAAAAATGCATTCACTGGATGGGGGCATCACTGGCCAGGCTAGCATTTCATCCCCATCTCTAGCTGTCCCTTGAGCAGGTGGTGGTGAGCTGCTTCCTTGAACCACTACAGTCCATGTGCAAGTAGGGATGGGCAATATCGACCAGCCAGCTATACCCATGTCCCACAAGGGAATAAAAAAAGACCCACAAGGCTGTTAGGGATGGAGTTTCAGGATTTTGACCCAGTGACTGTGTTACGGAGATGGGGAGGTTAAATGAAAGAAAATCCCTGATATTCACTTTATTAGTAATAAGTAACAATTTATTTATTTGACCCTAACATGGAATAAATTAACAGAATACTAACAAATTGAACAATTCTTCCCCAACTCCTAACTATTTCATAACTGAACAAAATCCAACTGGTGTGCTGTTCCAATAAATGCAAGTCCACTTATATAAACCAAGTAGTAAGAAAAAAAATTTAAAACTTAGTCTGTCAAAGTTCACGCAGAATGTGTCTTCTGGAATGCTCTGCCTTTTCCACTGTTTCTGCAGTCATAAACACCTCTCTTCTGCTGCTCTCTAGTCATATAATGCCTTTCTTCCGCTGATCCTGCTGTCAGGGATGTTTTCTCTGTGAAGACTCTTAGCTAGAAGTGCCATGGTACCTTTTATGGCTAAGATGGTGCTTTCTGAGAGAGTTTAGCGATTTCTTGTGAGAGCTAGGTGTTTATTTCTCAGATTGCGTTTGCTGTCACACCAATTTTCAAAAATCCTCTCCTTATATACCTTGGATGACATATCAATTTTCTTACAATAGCATTGGTCCGAGGTTGTCAAAATCATCAGATCTAAATTCAGTTGGCTTTCAATTGCTAAGTGCTTGGTTTAAATCAATTGGCTGATTCCAGCTCGTTGCGAAAACATCAAAACAAGCCTAAGGTTTCCGATTGATACACGTATCAATTTCAGAACCGGCTATACATCTTAAGCTACATGCAGACATTTTTTTTTCTGTATCAATCTCTAAGCTTAGAAAAGCACTTTATCTCTTAAAAGAACCATACACTCTATGCAACTTTGTAACATAAGACCATACAATCCCATAACCACTGGATAAGATCTAAGCTCTGCAGCCCTACTATATCCAATTGTGAATGGTAGTGAAAAATTAAACAATGAAGAGGTGGAGGAAGATCTGTAAGTTGATGGGGACATCCAGCACATTAGTGCAAAAGATAAGACTCAAGCATTCGCAACAATCTTCAGTGAGGAATGCCAAGGGGATGATCCATCACGGCTTCCTCCAGTGGTCCCCAGCATCACAGAAACCAGTCTTCAGGCACATTCAATTCGTTCCATGTGATGTCAAAAACCTGTTGGAGGTACCGGGTGCTGCAAAGGCTGTGGGCCCTGACAACATTCCGGCAATAGTACTGAAGACTTATGCTCCAGAACTTACTGCTTCCCCCCAGCCAAGCTGTTCCAATATAGCTATTGCCACAAAATTAACATCCACCCAACAATGTGGAAATATGTCCTGCACACAAAAAGTATGCCAAATCCAACTTGGCCAGTTACTGCCCAATTAGTCTGCTCTTGATCATCAGTAAAGTGATGGAAGGTGTCATCAACAGTGCTATCAAGCAGCACCTACTCAGCAATAACCTGCTCAGTGATGCCCAGTTTGGGTTCCGCCAGGGCCTCTCAGTTCATTACCTCATTATAGTCTTCATTCAAACATGGACAAAAGAGCTGAATTCCAAAGGTGAGGAGAGAGGGACAGCCTTTGACATAAAGACCATATTTGTCTGAGTGGGGCATCAAGGAGCCCTAGCAAAACTGGAGTCAATGGATATCAGAGGGAAAACTGTCCACTGGTTGGATTCATACCTGGCACAAAGGAAGATGGTTGTGAT
This sequence comes from Ginglymostoma cirratum, assembly GCA_024137785.1. Lineage (NCBI taxonomy): Eukaryota > Metazoa > Chordata > Chondrichthyes > Orectolobiformes > Ginglymostomatidae > Ginglymostoma > Ginglymostoma cirratum. Next base: position 195,550 of record JAHRHZ010000189.1, on the reverse strand, counting down.
CGTTGGAGGTCAGTCATCTCAGCTCCAGAACATCTCTGCAGGAGTTCCTCCAGACAATGTCCTAGGCTCAGATATCTTCAGCCATTTCATCAATGACCTTCCCTCTGTCGTAAAGTCAGAAGTGGGGATGTTTGCCGATGGTTGCACAGTTTTCAACTCCATTCGTGACTCCTCAGATACTAAAACAGTCCATGTCTAAATGCAGCAAGAGTCAGACAATACCCAGGCTTCTGATTACAAGTGGCATGTAACGTTCACCCTATCCGTATGCCAGGTAATGACCATCTCCAACAATAGAAAATCTAACCACCACCCCTTGGCGCGACATTACCCACACTGAATACCCGACCATCAACATCCTGGGGGTTACCGTTGACCAGAAACTCAACTGGACTAGGAATGTAAATACAGTGGATACAAGAGTAGGTTAGCGGTTAGGTATACTGCAGTAAGTAACTCATGTCCTGTCTCCCATCTACAAGGGACAAGTCAGGAAGTGTGATGGAATACACCCACTTGCGTGGATGAGATATGAACAATCAAGAAACTGGATACTATCCAGGTCAAAGTAGCCTGCTTGACTGCCACCACATCCACAAACATCCACTCCCTCCACCACTGACACTCAGTAGCCGCAGTGTGTACTATCTACAAAATGCACTGCAGTAATTCACCAAGGCTGCTTAGACAACACCTTCCAAACCATCTAGAAGGACAAGGGCAGCGGATACATAGGAACAACAACCGTTGTAAATTCCCCTCCAAGCTATTCACCATCCTGACTTAGAAATATATTGTTTCTTCAATGTCACTAGGTCGCAATCCTGGAATTCATTCCCTAATGGCATTGTGGCCTTACCTTCAGCACATGGACTGCAGTGGGCCAAGAAGGCAGCTCACCATCACCTTAGAAACAACATAGAAATGACAGTAGGCCCTGCTCCACCATTCAATGCAATTGTGGCTGATCAAACACTTCAATGCCTTTTACCCACACCAGCCCCATAACCCTATACATTTTTGAGAATCAGAAATCTATCAATCTCTATCTTAAACATACCAAAGACAACTTCCACAGCCCTCTATGTAAAAACAAAATTTCCTCATCTTGGACTAAGCGGCATCCCAGTTATTTCTAAATGTTCAAGACTCCACAACCGGAAGAAACATCTTAGCTGTGTCCACTATGTCTATCCCGTTAAATATTTTGTGGGGTGAAATGAGATCACCTGCCATTCTTTAAAACTCTAGAAAACCCAGATCAGTTTGCTCATTCTCTCTTCAGAGGACAGTTCCACCATCCCAGGAACAAGTCTGGTGAACCTTCACTGCACTTCCTCTATGGCAATATCTTTCCTGAGATAAGATGACCACCAGGGACAGGCAACAAATACTGGCTAACCAATAACGCCCACATCCCACACATGAATAAAACAAAATCTTAAAAACTTCACACAATATTCCATGTATGGCCTAACCAAGGTTCTATATAATTGAAGCAAGACTACATTATTCCTGTACTCCAATCGTTTTATGATAAAGGCTAACATTCCACTAGCCTTTTGAATAGATAGTAACTTAACAACAGGGACCCGTAGGTTCTTTTGTACACCTACACTTTCTGACCTCTCACCATTGAAGAGATATTCTTCACATCTGCTCCTCTACCAAAGTAGATAACTTCACGTTTTCCACATTATATTCCATCTACCATGTGTTAATCAGCTGTCCACTTCCATCTGAAACAGCTTTACATCTTTCTGATAGCCCACTTTTCCATTTAACTTTGTATCTACCTTCTCCAGTGCAGTTAGAGCAATAAATTCTGGCCCAGCCCATGTCCCAGGAATGAAAATGAAATAAAATGTGAGAATTCAATTTTTTCTGTCTTAACTAAGAAGTCTGAACGATAACCTAAGTGAGGTCTTTAAAATGATAAAGTGATTTGATAGAGAATGTTTCTCATTGAAGTGAAGAGCTGTCAGTAGGACACAGTAATCAAGAAACCCCATCAGGACTTCAGGAGAAATGTATTTACCCACACAGTGGCCAGAATGTTGTCCAGTCTCAAAATAATGTTTCTAAGTTGGACATTGTCTTGTGAGTTTTGTAAGCAAGGGGATAGTTGATACAGTCAGTTCATTGCTTATTGTGAACAGCTGAAAGGACAGACTATTCGGTATGATCCGCTAGTCTTTGGGATGTACAACCTACGTATCTGGCATCACACTGACACTGAAACTCATATACCCCATCACTCATTTGTATAATTGACAAAATATTTATGCTGAGTGTGCAAAGAATTGTGTCGGCAACCAACTTAAGACTGAAAAAAAACCTGAAAGAATTGCAGCTGCTGTAAAACAGGAACAAAAACAAAGTTGCTGGAAAAGCTCAGCAGGTCTGGCAGCATCGGTGAAGGAGAAAACAGAGTTAACGTTTCAGGTCCGGTGACCCTTCCTCAG
>JAHRHZ010000189.1:137580-192685 GCA_024137785.1 Ginglymostoma cirratum | reverse complement strand
CGTTAACTCTGTTTTCTCCTTCACCGATGCTGCCAGACCTGCTGAGCTTTTCCAGCAACTTTGTTTTTGTTCGTAATTTAAGACTGAAAGTTGGGCTCACAGTGTGATGCACTTGCATATAGTGGAAGCTACATATATTAACACTTAAAATCTTAATCATTAGTTCTAGTCTTTGCAAACAGCAACAACATGTATATGCATTGCACCCATTTCAACTCAACAACATAAGGGACAGCCATTTGTTGGATCATTTCTCAGGGTAATGCCTTTACCAATCAGGATGTGGAGGTGCTGGTGTTGGACTGGGGTGGACAAGGTCAGAAATCACATGACACCAAGTAATAGTCCAACAAGTTTATTTGAAAACACAAGTTTTCATAGCCTCACTCCTTCTTCAGATGTTAGTGAGAGAGATGGCATCAGACAGAATTTATCAGTAAAAGAACAAAGAGTCGCGCAACTGATGAGCATATATTAAACAAACCTAAGATGTTGTTCAATCATTAATCCGTTAGAAGGTTTTAATTGTTTAATATGTATTTGTAAATCCCCAGATTTCTTTCAAGTCACTGCCCTGAGAGAACTAAAGGTTTTATCAGTGTAAAGAAGAGGTGACATTTTAGGGCAGACAATGTATGTTAGGTGTGAGACCTTGTTTAGAATTTGTTTCTGTTCTGGCTTGGAGTCAGACTGATTTTATCTCTAAAGTAGGAATTTGTAAAACGCCACATCGATTGACTATAAATTGTGTGCTTTTTGAACAAAATAGAATGAATCAGCAAATACAAATACAGATTTATGTGCGCATGTGTGTGGAGAGAGAGAGAGACTGTGTGTGTGTGTGTGTGTGTGTGTGTCTCTGTGTGTATGCTTGAGAGACAGTATGTAGAGAGAGGATCTATGTGTGTGTTGCGTGTCTGAGAGTGTATAGTGTGATGGGGTCACCTGTAGTGCGACATGAACCCAAGATCCTGGTTAAGACTGTCGTCATTGATACTGAACTTGGCTGTCAGCCTCTGCTCGGTGACTCTGCGTTGTATATACCAAACTTTGCCTTGGAGGACGTTTACCCACAGATCCGAGACCAAATGTCCTTGACTTCTGAAGGGTTCTGCCACTGGGAGGGAACATCCCTGTTTGGTGATTGTTGCCCGGGGTCCATTCATCTGTTGTTATAACATCTGCATTCTTTCACCAATATACCATGCCTCAGGGCATCTTTGCCTGCAGTGTATGGGACAGACAATGTTGGCTGAGTCACGTGAGTAATTGCTGTGCACGTGGTGGGTGGTGTTCACACATGTGATGATAGTGGCTATGTCAAAGATCTGACATGTCTTGCAGAGGTTGCCATGACACAGTTATGTGTGTGGTGGTCGATGTTGTCCTGAAGGTTGGGTAGTTTGATACGAACAATGTTCTGTTTGAGATTTGGCGGTTGTTTCAAGGCGAGAAGTGGAGGCACGGGGAAGATTTTGGTGAGGTGCTCATCGTCGTCAATAGTGCGTTGAAGGCTGCGATGAACATGGTGTAGTTTCTCCACTCCCGAGAAGTACTGGACGACTATTGGTCATATCCTATTGGTCACATCCCATGTTATCCGTAGACTTGCGGTACATTGATGACATTTTCTTCCTTTGGGCTCATGGCAAGGAATCACTGAAACGACTACATAGCGATATCAACAAGTTTCATCCCACCATCAGACCTACCATGGACTACTCTTTAGAATCAGTCTCATTCTTGGATATACGCATCTCCATCAGGGATGGACACCTCTGTACGTCACTCTACCACAAGCCTACGGATAACCTCACGACGTTGTACCTCTCCAGCTTCCACCCTAAACATATTAAAACAGCCATCCCCTACGAACAAGCCCTGCTCATACACCGGATCTGTTCAGATGAGGAGGAATGCAGTGGACACCTGAAAGTGTTGAAGGTCGACCTCATTAGAACAAGATACAGTGCTCAACTCATTGTTCGCCAGTTCCGACATGCCACAGCGAAAAACCGTAATGACCTCTTCAGAAGTTAGACATGGGATACGACCAATAAGGTAACCAATAAGTCGTCCAATACTTCCCGGGAATGGAGAAACTAAGTCACGTTCTTTGCAGTGTTCAATGTATTATTGATGACAATGAGCATCTCGCCAAGATCTTCCCCACACCTCCATTTCTCGCCTTCAAACAACCACCAAACCTTAAACAGACCATTGTTCACAGCAAACTACCCAGCCTCCAAGACAACGTCAACCACAACACTATACAACCCTGTCACAGCAACCTCTGTGAGACATGTCAGATCATCGACATGGACACTGCCATCACATGTGGGAACACCACCCACCATGTGCACGGCAAATACTCATGTGACTCAGCCAACATTGTCTATCTCATACACTGCAGGCAAAGATGCCCTGAGGCTTGGTATATTGGCAAAACCATGCAGACACTATAAAAACAGATGAGTGGACCCCGCGCAACAATCGCCAAACAGGGACGTTCCCTCCCAGTGGCAGAACCCTTCAGTGGCCAACAACGCAGAGTCGCCAAGCAGAGGCTAATAGCCAAGTTCGGTACCCCTGAGGATGGTCTCAACCAGGATCATGGGTTTCATCTCGCACTACAGGTGACCCCACCACACTATACACTCACACCCAAACATACACACACACGCACTCACTCTCTCTTTCTCTCTCTCTCCCACACACATACTTTGTCTCCCACACACACTCTTTCTCCCTCTCTCCCACCAACACACACACATACACTCTCTCTCTCTCACACAGACACACAGTGTCCCTCCCTATATACTCACAATCTTTCTCTCTCTCTCCCCTCCCTCTCTCTCCCGCCCACTCTCCCCCCCCCCCCCACACACACACACACACTCTCTCTCTCTCTCTCTACCCCCCTCTACACAAATACACACACGCTTATGCTCTCTCACCCCTACTCTCACACACACAGACATACACACACTCTCTCTACTCCCCTGTCTCACACACGCTCTCTCTCCCACGTACAAACACACGTGCGCACACACACACACACACACACGTAATCTATGGAATGAATTTGTATTTGTAGATTCATTCTATTTTGTTCAAATAGTACACTATTTATAGACAGTCAATGTGGCTTTTTATAAATTCCTGCTTCAGAACTAAAACCAGTCTGACTCCAAACCAAAACACAAACAGATTCCAAACAATGCCTCATACCTACCATCCATTATTTGACCTAAAATGTCACCTCTTCTTCATACTATTAAAACCTTTAGTTTTCTCAGGGCAGTGACTTGAAAGAAATCTGGGGATTTATATATACATATTAATCAATTAAAACCTTCTAACTGAGTAAAGATTGAACAGCATCTTAGGTTTATTTAATACATCTTTATCAGGTGTGTGACCCTTTGATCTTTTACTGATAAATTCTCTGTCTGATGCTACTTCTCTCACTAACACCTGAAGAAGGAGCGAGGCTCTGAAAGCTTGTGTTTTCAAATAGACCCCGTTGGACTATAACCTGGTGTCATGTGATTTCTGACCTTTCCCAATCAGGGACAGCCTGCCTGGTTTAAATTTAATCAATGCCCAAGCCTTTCAGTTAACTGTCCGTCAACATTTAACTAGTAAATATACCACGGCAACTTTCTGATCAATTGCCCTGCACTCCTCAAATAGTATAAAATGTTGTTCCCCTTTAGAATGGCATTCTTGCAAATATCCTGATGACTGCACCTTGAGAAATGCCAGCAAAATATTTTTCATCACCAGTACATTCTTTCAGGGGATGTAAGCATCACTGGGCAAGGGTAACGCCAGCAGTTGTTACGCATCCCCAATTGCCCCTGGGTTGAGTGATTCGCTAGGCCATTTTGGAGGAAAATGAAATGCCAGCCCCATTGCTGTTGTTCAGGGGTCACATGTAGACTAGAACTTGGTGAGGTCAACAGATTTTCTTCCCTGAAGGACAGGAATGAACCAGAGAGAATCACACAATGAGGCCATTTTATCCATCGTTCCTGCGCCAGCTCTTCGGACAAACATCATTACTCAGTGCTGATACCCTGCCTTTTCCTCATATCCCTGCGCACTATTTTTATCAAAATAAATATCCAAAGGCTCTCTTGAATGCCTCAGTTAAATCTGCTTCCACCACATTGCCAGGCAGTGCATTCCAGGCCTCAACTACTCTCTGTGTGAAAACATGTTTTTTCTCACATCACCCTTGCTTCATTTGTACATCACTTTAAATCTATGCCCTTCTTGTTCTTCTTCCTTTTACGAGTGGGAGCAGCTTTTCTCTATCCATCTCACTCATGATTTTGAAAATCTCTATGAGATTTGCTGTCAGCCTTCTTCTCTCCAAGGAGAACGGTTACAACTTCTTCAATCTATCCTCCTTACTGAAGTTTGTCATTCCTGGAATCTTTCTTGCAAATCTCTTTTGCATTCTCTCCAATACCTTCACGTATTTTCTATAATGTAGCACCCACAATTGTACACAAGGGGAATGTAGACTTACAAAGCAAGATGTGGCAACATTACAGCACAACTACTTGAATAATGAAGGCCAGAGTAGGACAGGAAGGAAAGAGTATAAAACAGCAAGGGGAAAGAGGAAAAATGTTACAAATGGTTCTTTACTTGTATTTGGAACAAAGTAAATTAATAGATGGCACAAATAGAAGTAAATGGATATGATCTTTACTGCAATTATGAAGACATGGTTACAATGGGATCAAAGCTAAATATTCAGGGGCATGTGAGCTTTCAAACGGACAGTTAGGAAGGAAAGGGTAATGGATTGTCTTTATTAGCATGACATGGAAAAGATATGATAACAAGAAATAATCTTGAATTACAAGGTATAGAATCCATATGGATGGATGTAAGAAATAACAAGGTGAAGACGATAAAAGTGGGAGCAGTGTAGAGGCTCCCTAACAATAGCTATATGGTAGGACACAGATGATGAGGGCATTTAAAAAGGCAGCACATTAATCATGAGTGACTTTAATCTACACATAGACTGGGATAGTCAGATTGGTAGAGGAAGCTGTGAGGGAGAATTCATAGAGTATATTTGGGACAGTTTCCAAGAACAATAATTGTAGATACAATTGGGATCAGGCTTTTTTGGAGCCGGAAATGGGTAATGTGGCAAACTTAATAAATAATCTAAGAAATAGTGACCATAACATTATAGAATTTAGCATTCAGTTTGACTGAGCAGACTGAATGGGCCAAATAGCCTACTTCCTACAACTATGGTCTTAGGCCAGACCAGGTAAGAATGGCAATGTTCCTTTCTGAAAGGAATGTTCCATTGGCATCTGTGTTCACTGGAGAGGATTCAGATAACATCCCAGAAATCAAAAATGAAAAAGACAGGATGGGAATACCTGTAACTAGTGAATTTTCAACGTTTAAAAGACATTTGGATAAATGCATGAATAAGAAATGTTTGGAGATTATGGGACAAGAGCCGGCAAGTGGGACTAATTTAGTTTGGGAACATGTCGGCATGGACTTGTTGGACAGAAGGGTCTGTTTCCATGCTGTATGATTGTATAAGTGCCACAGAGATCAATGCTGGGGCCAGAATTACATGGAACATACAACAGTACAGCACAAGAATGAGCCCTTCAGCCCACAGTGTTGTGCCAAACATGATGCCAAATTAAACTAATCCCTTCTGCTTGCCCGTGGTCCTTAGCCCTCCATTCCTTGCATATTCATGTGCTTATCGAAAAGTCCCTTAAATGCCCCTATCATATCTGCCTCCACCACCACTCTGGCAGTGTGTTCCAGATCTCCTCTGTGTAAAAAAACTTTCCCCCTCTCACCTTAAATGCATGCCCCCAGTATTAGATATTTCAACTCTGGGACATATAGATCATAGATAACAAGATGTTTTGCTGGATGAACCCAGCAGGCCAAGCAGCATCATAGGAGCAGAACACCTGCGCTCGGTTTGCAATAAACAATTGCACCTCCCAGTCGCGAACCATTTCAACTCCCCCTCCCATTCCTCAGACGACATGTCCATCCTGGGCCTCCTGCAGTGCCACAATGATGCTACCCGAAGGCTGCAGGAACAGCAACTCATATTCAGCCTGGGAACCCTGCAGCCCTATGGTATCAATGTGGATTTCACAAGCTTCAAAATCTCCCCTCCCCCTACCGCATCCCAAAACCAGCCCAGCTCATCCCCGCCTCCCTAACCTGTTCTTCCTCTCACCTAACCCCTCCTCCCACCCAAGCCGCACCCCCATCTCCTACCTCCTAACCTCACCCCGCCCCCTTGACCTGTCCGTCCTCCCTGGATTGACCTATCTCCTCCCTACCTCCCAACCTACACTCACCTTTACTGGCTCCATCCCCGCCTCTTTGACTTGTCTGTCTCCTCTCCACCTATCCTCTCTTCTATCCATCTTCTGACCGCCTCCCCCTGTCTCCCTATTTATTTCAGAACCCTCTTCCCCTCCCCCATTTCTGATGAAGGGTCTAGGCCCGAAACGTCAGCCTTCCTGCTCCTATGATGCTGCTTGGCTACAATCTTAAAACAATCCTACAATCTTAAAAGAAAAAGATGTCAAGGTAGTTAATGCTTTAGTGGTGATTTTCCAAAATTCCCTGGAATCAGAAAGGTTGATCTAATTGGAAAACAATGAATGTGGTAAAGTTCAAGAAAGTTAGCTTAGGAAAACGACAGAATCTTTTATGAAGACGGTTTCAACACTATACCCCAATTCAATCAGGCAGAGTCAACATGGGTTGTGAAAGAGAAATCATGTTTGACAAATTTACGCAGGTCCTTTGTGGATATAACAAGCAAAGTGGATAAAGGGGACCCTGTAGCTGTGGTATGCCTGGATTTCCAAAAGGCATTTGCTAAGAAAGCATATCTAAACATGCCAAAGGAAAGGCTCAGGATGTAGGTGATAACATGTTAGTATGGAAAGAAGATTAACTGGGCCATTTTTGTGTTGGCAGTCTTTAACTAGTGGAGTTCCACAAAAAAACATTTTGCAAAGGTAAGGGGAGTGCAAAGGTTGTGAAGAGGATGCTACAGACTTGATGGGCTGAATGGCCTCTTCTGTACTGTGTGATTCGATGATTCTCAGATCTAAGCAGTCAACGGATGGAGACATAGATGGGCTAAGTGAGTTGGCAGACATGTATAGAATGCTTTCATTCTCTTGTGGGATATGGGAATCACTGGCAAGGCCTGCATTTGTTGCTCATCCCTAATTGTCCTAGAACCGAGAAGCTTGCAGAGGCCACTTAAGAGCCAGCTACATCACTGTGTGTCTGGACTCACCTGTAGACCAGACCAGGTAAGGATGGCAGATTTCCTTCCCGGTTATTCCTTTGTTCAAAAAAGGCAACTGGGATAATTGAGAAAATTACAGGCCAGTGAGCCTTACATCAGTGGTGGGCAAAGTATTGGAGAAGACTCTTAGGGACAGGATTTACTTGCATTTGGAGAAGAATGGAATTATTAGGGATAGTCAGCATAGCTCTATGCGGGGAGGTCCAGTCCCACTAAACTTTGGTGTGCCTTTTGAGAAAATAACGAAGATGATTAAGGGTAAGGCAGTGGGTTTTGTCTACGTGGAGTCTACTAAAGCATTTGACAAGGTTCCACATGGTAGGCTGATCCAGAAGATCAAATAGCAAGGAATCACGGTGAGTTAGCAAGTTGGGTACAAAATTGACTTGGCTACGGAAGACAGCATAGTTGTGGAGGAGTGTTTTTCTGACTGGACATCTGCGACTTGTGGTGTTCTGCAAGGATGAACGCTGGGACCTCTGTTGTTTCTAATATATATAAATGATTGGATGAAAATTTCAGTGGTCTGATTAATAAGTTTGCAGGTGCCATGAAAATTGGTAGAGTTGTGGAAAATGAGGAGCAATATCAAAGGATGCAGCAGAAAGCTGGGCACAGAAATGGCAAATGGAGTTTTAGTTTATGGTGGCACAGTGGTTAGCACTGCTGCCTTACAGCACCAGGTACCTGGGTTCAATTCCACTCTCAGACAACTGTGTGGAATTTGCACATTCTCCCATGTCTCTGTAGGTTTCCTGCGGGTGATCTACTTTCCTCCCACATTCCAAAGATGTTCAGGTTACATGGATTAGCCATACTAAATTGGTCCGTGGTGTCCAGGGATGTACAGGCTAGGTGGGTTAGCCATGGGAAGTGCAGGGTTACAGGGATTGGGTAGGGGTGTGGGTCTGGGTGGGATGTTTTTCAGAGAGTTGGTGTGGACTCAATGGGCTGAATGGCCTGCTTCCACAGTGTAGCGATTCTGTGAATTCAGACAAGTATGAGGTGATGCATTTTGGGAGGTCAGATGCAAAATGAAAGTTTGCTGTAAACGATCAGACAGTTAGGAGCATTGATATATGGAAGGATCTTTGGGTCCAAGTCCGTAGCTCCCTGAAAGTGCCAATACAAATGGATAAGGTAATAAAGAAGGCATGTGGCATGTTTACCTTCATCAGTTGGGACATTGAGTACAGAAGTTGGGAAATCATATTTCGACTGTATAAGAACAAACAACAATGCAGCACAGGAACAGGCCCTGTGGCCCTCCAAGCCTGTGCTAACAAAGTTTCCCTTTCCATACGTAAACTGTGTTAACTTACTGGATCCATATCCCTCTGCTCCCTTCCTATTCATATACTTGTCTAGGTGTTTCTTGAATGCTGCTATTGTGTCTGCTTCCACTACTTCCCCTGGCAGTGTGTTCCAGGCACTCACCACCCATTGTGTGAAAACAATGCCTCTCACATTTCTTTTAAACTTCACCCCCACCCTCCACACCTTGATCCTGTATCCCCTCGTAATTTACCCCCCCACCCTGGGGAAAAGCCTCATACTTTCCACTGTTTCCATGCCATTCACAATCTTATAAACTTCAATCAGGTTGCCTCTCAACCTCCTGTGTTCTAGTGAAAATAAACCCTGTCTTTCCAACCTTTCTTCATAGCTATAATACCCCATACCAGGCAACATCATGGTAATCACTTTCTGTACCGTTTCCAAAGCATGCACGTCCTTCTGGTAGTGTGGTGGCCAGAACTGCATGCAATATTCAAAAGGTTCTATAAAGCTGCAGCATAACTTGTCTTTCCTTATACTCAGTGCCCCTTCCAATGAAGGCAAGCAAGCCATAAGCCTTTTTTACTACCTTATCTACCTGTGCTACCACTGTCAGTGATCAGTGGACCTGCATACCTCGATCTCTCTACATATCAATACTCCTAAGGATTCTGCCATTCACTGTATAATTTCCACTTGTACTTGATGTTCCAAAATGCATCACCTCATATTTATCCAGATTAAACTTCATCTGCCATTTTACTGCCCATGCTTCCAACTGACCTATATCCTGCTGTATCTTCTGACAGTCCTCCTCACTATCTGCAACTCCACCAGTCTTTGTATCGTCCACAAACTTACTAATTAGACCAGCTCCATTTTCCTCTAAAGCATTTATGTAGACCACGTACTGCGCAGATCCCACCTCATGGAACACCACTACTCACAACTGTCCATTCTGAAAAGCATCCACCTACCACTACCTCTGTCTCCTGTGACTAAGCCAGTTCTGTACCCATCTTGCCAGCTCACCCCTGTACCATGTGACTTTGTCTTTTGTACCAGTCTGTCATGAGGGACCTTGTCAAAGGCTTTACTGAAGTCCTTGAAGCCAACATCAACCATTTTTCCCTCATCAATCATTTTCGCCACCTTCTCAAAAAACTCAATCAAGTTAGTGAGGCATGACCTACCCCACACAAAACCATGCTGTCAATCACTAGTAAGTCCATTTGCTTCTAAATGCGTGTGATCGTGTCCCTGAGAATCTTTCCAATCATTTCCCTACAACTGACATGAGGCTCACAAGCCTGTAATTTCCAGGATTATCCCTGTTACCCGTCTTAAACAATGGGACAAAATTGGCTATTCTCCAGTCCTCTTGGCCCTTACCTGTGGCCAAATAGGATACAAAGATGTCTGTCAATGCTTCAGCAATTTGTTCTCTTGCCTCCCTCAATATTCTGGGATAGATCCCATCAAAACTTGGGGACTTATCTACCTTAATACTTTTTAAGACACACAACACTTCCTTTTTAATGGCAACTTGGCTTAGAGATTCGATACTCCCTTCCCTGAGATCATTCTCCATCAATTCCTTCTCTTTGGTGAATACCAACACAAAGTATTCGTTTAAGACCTCACCTACCTCTTCTGGCTCCACACATAGATTCCCTCATTGACCTTGAGTGGGCCAACCCTTTCCCTTGCTTTTGTATGTGTATAAAAAGCCTTGGGATTCTCCTTAATCCTGTTTGCTAACAACTTGTCATGACCGCTTTTAGCTCTTCTAATTTTTCGTTTAGGCTCTTACCTACTTTCCTTACATACTTCAGGAGCTTTGTCAGTTCCCGTCCTATGTATGCTTCCCTTTTCTTTTTGGCCAAGGTTACAACATCCCTGGTCATCCAAGGTTCATGTAACCTGCCATACCTTCCTTCTCATAAGAGTGTGTTGCTCCTGAACTCTTATCAACTGCCATTTGAAATAGTCCCACATAAGACTTTGTCAGGCAACATTTGGATGACAGTGCTCAGTTCTGCTTGCTGCATTATAGTAAGGATGTAGAGGTTTTGGAGAGGGTACAAAAAGTGGTTTACCAGGATGTTGCTTGGATTGGAGTGTATTACCTATAAGGAGAGGCTGTGAGGGGTGACCTAATGGAAGTATATAAAATTATGAGAGGTATGAGAAGTCAATGGAGCATAATTGTGGATGCAGAGATGGTTTGAAGTGTGTATACTTCAATGCTAGAAGTGTCAGAAATAAGGCGGAAGAACTTAGAGCATGGGTCAGTACTTGGAACTACGATGTTGTGACCATTACAGAAACTTGGGTAACTCAGAGACAGAAATGGTTATTGGAAGTTCTGGGATTTAGATGCTTTAAAAGAAATAGGGAGGGTGGAAAAAGAGGTGGGGGAGTGATATTGCTAGTCAAGGCTAGTATAGCAGCTACTGAAAGGCAGTTTGAGAATGAAATGTCTACAGAGTCAGTTTGGGTTGAGGTCAGGAACAAGAAAGGAGCAATCACTTTGTTGGGGTTTTTTTACAGATGCCCTAATAGTTGCAGAGAAGTGGAGGAGCGGATTGGGAGGCAGAGACTGGAAAGGTGCAGAAGTCACAGGGTTGTAGTCATGGGTGACTTCAACTTTCCAAATATTGATTGGAAACTTTTTAGTTGTAATAGTTTAGATGGAGCGGATTGTGTCCAGTACGTTCAGGAAGGATTCCTGACACAGTACGTAGATAGACCAACACGAGGAGAGGCCACTTTGGATTTGGTGCTTGGCAATGAACCGGGCCAAGTGTCAGACCTGTTGGTAGGAGAGCATTTTGGCGGTAGCGATCATAACTCAATTTTACAATAGACATGGAAGAGGATAGGTATATACGGCAGGGTAAGGTTTATAATTGGGGGAAGGGTAATTACAATTCTGTTAGGCAAGAACTGGGTAACATAAAATGGGAACAGATGCTGTCAGGAAAGAGCACTATTGAAATGTGAAGATTGTTTAAGGAATGCATACTGCATGTGCTCGATATGTTTGTCCCTAGCAGGCAGGGAAGATGCGGTTGAGTGAGGGAGCCATGGTTCTCAAAAGAGGCCGAACGACTGGTTAGGAGGAAGAACGATGCTTATATCAGGTTTAGGAAACAAGGAACGGAAAAGGCTCTAGAGGGATACAAGTTATCCAGGAAGGAGCTGAAGAAAGGGTTTAGGAGAGCTATAAGGGGGCATGAGAAAACCTTGGCAGATAGGATCAAGGAAAACTCCAAGGCTTTGTACACATACGTGAGGCATAAGAGAATGACCAGACAAAGTGTAGGGCCGATCAAGGATTGTAAAGGGATTTTATGCACAGAGCCTAAAGAGATAGGAGAGGTCCTTAATGAATACTTTTCTTCAGTATTCACAACTGAGAGGGACCTAGTTGTAGAGGAGAACAGTGTGATACAGGCTGGTAGGCTAGAGGAGGTGGATGTTAGTAAGGAAGATGTACTAGGAATTTTGAGGAACTTGGAGATAGATAAGTCCCCCGGGCCTGTTGGGATTTATCAAGGGTTCTTTGGGAAGCGAGGGAAGAGATTGCAGGGCCTTTGGTGATGATCTTCTCATCTTCACTGTCCATGGGTATAACGCTGGAAGATTGGAGAGAGGCAAACATCATTCCCTTGTTCAAAAAATGGAATAGGGATAACCCCAGAAATTAAAGGCCAATTAGTCTTACGTCAGTGGTGGGCAAATTATTGGAAAGGGCTCTGAGAGATCGGATCTGTGATCACTTGGAAAGGCACAGTTTGATTCGTGATAGTCAGCATGTATTTGTGAGGGGTAGATCATGCCTCACAAACCTTATTGAATTCTTTGAAGAAGTGACCAAACACGTGGATGTGGTATACATGGATTTAAGTAGGGTGTTCCCCATGGTAGGCTCATGCAGAAGGCAAGGAGGCATGGGATAGGGGGAAGTGTGGCAGATTGGATTCAGAATTGGCTGACCCTTAGAAGACAAAGGGTGGTAGTGGATGGAAAATATTCCACATGGTGCTCAGTTACGAGTGGTGTACCACAAGGATCTGTCCTGGGTCCTCTTCTATTTGTGATTTTTGTAAATGATTTGGATGAAGGAGTGGAAGGGTAGGTTAGTAAGTTCGCGGACGATGCGAAGGTGGGTCGAGTTGTAGATAGTGCGGAGGGCTGTTCTAGGTTACAAAGGGACATTGATAGGATACAGAGCTGGGCTGAGAAGTGGCAGATGGAGTTTAACCCTGAATAGTGTGAGGTGATACATTTTGGAAGGACAAACTTGAAAGCAGAATACAGGGTTAACAGAAAGATTCTTGGCAGTGTGGAGGAGCAGAGGGATCTTAGGGTTCATGTCCACAGTTTCCTGAAAGCTGCCACCCAGGTGGATAGAGTTGTTAAGAAGGCGTATGGTGTATTAGCTTTCATTAATAGAGGGATTGAGTTCAAGAGCTGTGAAGTTATGCTCCAGCTATACAAAATCCTGGTTTGGCCACATCTGGAGTATTGTGTTCAGTTCTGATCGCCCCATTACAGGAAAGATGTGGAAGTGTTGGAAAAGGTGCAGAGGAGATTTACCAGGATGTTGCCTGGAATGGAGGGAAGGTCTTACAAGGAAAGGTTGAGAGAGCTAGGGCTTTTCTCTTTAGAACAATGAAGGATGAGAGGTGACTTAATAGAGGTGTACAAAATGATCAGAGGTATAGGTAGAGTGGACAGCCAGAGACTTTTTCCTAGGGTGGAGATAGCTATTACGACGGGGCATAGTTTTAAGGTGAATGGAGGTAGATATCGGGGAGATGTCAGAGGTAGGTTCTTTATTCAGAGAGTGGAAGGGACATGGAATGGAGGGTAGTGGAGTCAGCCTCATTAGGGGCATTTGTGCGGCTATTAGATAGGCATATGGATGATAGTATAAGGTAGGGGTGAGGGGGTAAAAGTTCGGCACAGCATCGTGGGCTGAAGGGCCTGTACTATGCTGTACTGTTCTATGTTCTATGTTCTACATATAGATAGAGTGGATAATTGGAGTCTCTTTTCCAGGTTGGAAATGTCAGATATTGCGGTCTTAGGTTTAAAGCGAGAGACCATAGCTTTAAAAGAGCGGTACGAGGAAATTTTTTTATACAAACAGGGTAGTGGGTGCCTGGAAGGCACTGCCAAGGATGGTGGTCGAAGCAGATACGATAATAAAGTGTAAGCGGCATTTTGAAAGACTTATGAACAGGCAAAGAATAGATGGATACAGACCATGTGCAAGCAGATGAAATTAGTTTTGGACAGCATCATAGTCGTCACATATATGGTGGGCTGAAAGGCCTGTAGCTGTGGTGTACTGTTGAATGTTGTAAGGATGGTATAAGGGTGATAATGCTGACTGATAATTCAGATCCCCAGGCTAATGTTCTGCGGAAGACTGAAAGAATTGCACATGCTATACATTAGAAACCAAAACAGAAATTGCTATAAAAGCTCAGCAGGTCTGGCAGCATCTGTGGAAAGAAATCAGAGTTAACGTTTCGATTCAAGTGAGCCTTCCTCAGAACTGATGGTAGCTAGGAAAATGTCGATTTATATGCAGAAGATAGGGTGGGGAGTGGGTAAGGAGTAAACAATAGGTGGGGATAGAGCCCAAAGAGAGAGAAGAACAGTTGGACAAACAAAGAAGTGGATAACGATCTGGCTTGGAAGGTGAGTAGCTATTAGTGGGAGTTGTTAGTGGCTAACAATGGGTGTGTGTAATAGCTGGCTATGTGATAACAAGATCTGGTGTGTGGAGGTTGGGGTAAGGACATGGGAGACTTCAAGCTGTCAAGTTGTTGAACTCAATATTGAGGCCAGAATGTTGCAGGTTCCCCAAGCGGAAAATGAGGTGCTGTCCTTCCAACTTGTGCTGACGTTTGCTGGAGCACTGCAGCAAGCCTGAGACAGAGATGTTGCAACTCACCCACCCGTTCCCTAGCCAACATCTCTGTCTCTGAAATGGTCTGGGAGAACAAATCAGTTCAGGGTAACTAGGGAGAGCTAACAAATGATGCCCACACCATGGAAAGGATATTTAAATAAGCCAGATGGATTTTGTAAATAATTGTCTCACTGATATCATTAGAGTAACTTTTTGATTTCACAATTTGATTTTGTCAGGGTGGAATTTGAACCAATGTTCCCCAGTGCAACAGCCTGGACTGCTGAATTGCTAACCAGTCTAGTGACAAGTACACCTTTGTGCCACTACCTCTTTGTGAACTTCTCCATTTGAATGGACTTAAATGAAGAGAGAAACTAAGGAACTTTGCAGCGAGGGGTGTGGGGGGGTGGGATCTGGGTGACTTGGTACATGAATCACATAAAGTCAGACTGCAGGGTGCAATTGTTTAGGAAGACAAGTGGAATGTTGCTATTTATTGCAATGAGAGTAGAATTAGAAAAAGTCAGGAAGTTTGCCGCAACTGTACAAGGCTTTGTTGAGACCATATTAAGAGTATAGTGTGCAGTTTTGTTATACTTATTTAGGAAACATTTTGCGTCATTGCAATACAGAAAGTCACTCAGCCCATCATGTTCTCTTGAATAAACAGTGCACCTAGTGCCATACCTGTCCTTTCCCCTCCCCCTATCAATAGACGATAAGAAATGGCTGTCTGGCCACTCAAGATTGCACCACCATTCATTAGGATCATGGCTGATCTGACATTCCTCATGTCCACTTTCCTGCCTTTTCCCTGTAACCCTTGATTCCCTGACTGATCAAGAATCTATCTATCTCAGCCTTAAACATACACAAGCACTCCGCCCCCATAGTTTTCTGTGGTAAACAGTTCCAAAGACTCTCAAACTTCTGAGAAATGAAATTCCTCCTCATCTCAGTTTTAAATTGGTGCCCTTTATTTTGAGACTATGCCCTCTGGTCATAGACTCTTGAGGGGGAGCCATCCCCTCAGCATTTACCATGTCAAGCCCCTTAAGAATCCTATATGTTTCAATGAGATTACCCTCTCAATATTCCAAATTCCAGTGAGTAGGATCCCAACATGTTTAATCTTTGCTTCAAGACAATCCCTCCATTCCAATCAGTACAAACAATTCACCCATACCCTGTAAAGTAAATAATTGCAAATGTTGAGCACTGCCAAAGATTTCTGCCTTTCATTCATCAGGACATTTTGCAAGAACACCATATCAAGGGAAAAATCAACATACATATTGCATGAGATGAGATTGCTGGTTGTTTGGCAAGTAGATTGTGATTGGTAGAGGCATTATCATGGTGAATGCACCTGTTAATGATGATTGACGGTTAATTTCTAGGCTTTGGTTACATTATAAACCTCTGATTGACTCTGATTGGGCTGGGCAATGCCCTAAGAAATGAACCAGTGAATGGAAGTCACTTATTTTGTTGCACTGAAAAAGGTGCAAAGCATTTATATGTTCTGTCTACACAGAACATGGCCTTGTGTGTCAATACATGTTGCTTCCTGCACTCTCACGTACCCTACTGCAAGTGTGACTCACAATCCAAAATTGATGGTCGGCACAAGTCCTTGCACATTTGGAAATCTTCAATTGGTCAACATTTACTGAATAATCCCAAATGTCAATCAATTAATGGGTGCATTCTCCATGGCAATACCTCTGACAGTCATTCACGCCTACCTGAGAGGACAAACAAAGCCTCAATTAAAAGGTGCCACTTTCAACAACAGAGTTCCTATTGGTGCTGCACCAATACAATCAAGTTGGAGTGGAAGTAGTGCTCGCAATCCAAGACCCAGGCTAAAGTTTCGGAGCCATTAGTTCAAATCCCACTACAGCAGCTGGAGTTTAAATTCAATTAATACATTTGGAATTAGAAGCCAAAGGAATCCTTGTCGATTATCATTACAGCCCATCTGGTTTATTGATGATTTTTAGGTAAGAAAATTTGCCATCCATACCCACTCTGGGCTGACATATAATTCCAGATTCAGAGCAATGGGGTTGACTCTTAACTGTCCTCTGAAAACCATTCAGTTATAGAGGAGTCAAGCTCTTTCTGAAATTCCGAGCACCATGATCTACAGTGGATGGAGATGACAGCTCACTTGCAGCTTCTCATGATCTAGTAGGGATTGGCAACAAAATGCAGGCCTAGCCAGCAGTGCTGATCCCCATGACTGAATCAAAATAAACATTTTCCAGGTCTCTGGCATGTGGAAACCCAGAAACTCACTATCTTGAAGATCAGATAACATAAGCTTTGCAACAAAAGGAAACTTAGAAAATGACAATGTATAGTTATGCCTTGTGTTGTCCCCACTGTGCCCATTAATCGCAGACCTTGGACCTACTGTTCAGTAGTACAATGTCCCTTTCCATAGTCACCTCAGCAGGAGAGCCTTTTTTTCTTTAATTATGGAGATGTGGGTGTTGCTACCCAGGACAGCTTTCATTACCCACCCTTTATTGCACAGAAGAAGTTTAAGAGTCAACCACATTACTGTTGGTCTGGAATCACATGCGTGACCAGACCAGGTAAGGATGACAGTTTTTTCTCTAAA
Organism: Ginglymostoma cirratum; assembly: GCA_024137785.1. NCBI lineage: Eukaryota > Metazoa > Chordata > Chondrichthyes > Orectolobiformes > Ginglymostomatidae > Ginglymostoma > Ginglymostoma cirratum. The sequence goes on along the minus strand of JAHRHZ010000189.1, from coordinate 175,486 downwards.
GGACATTAGTGAACTAAATGGGTTTTTACCCAAACAACAGTTTCATCATTATTAGATTCTTAACTACAGAGTTTCATTGAATTCAAATTCCACCATCTGCCATGGTGGGATTTGAACTCAGATTCCCACAACATTACCTGGGTCTATGGATTAATAGTCTAACAGTAATCAGGAGGCCATCACCCCCTCGATTTCCCCTCCTCCCTCCCTGAGGCCGCAGTGTGGCATTCCGCCAACTACACCTTGCAGACCTAAGGTTTTCAACTGTTTTTGGTCATGATCTAGAGCCTCCAACCACCCTCCCCCCACCCTTGACCTCTGGATTGTTCTTCTATTGAACAGCTTGCTGACACTCAATTCCTAACTGGATGATGCCCAAATGTCAGTCAGTCTTTACTCTGATATCCGGGCGTTCTGTCTCCTTGAAAACTGGAAGAGTTCACAGAATGGCACAAGGTCATGTTTTATAGGGGACCTGGTGCCCCAGTGGTAATATCACTGGCATTAATAATACAAGGAGCCAGTCAGTTGCACTGGGGGCACAAGTTCCAGTCCCATCACAGTGACTAGAAGGCTGTAAATTGTTTAAATAAATTTTGAATCATAAATCATTTTGAGTCATAAAACCCCTATCTGGTTCACTGATGCCAAGGGCATTTTGGCTAAGCTTGCAAACGATACAAAGATAGGTAGAGGGAAAGGTAATATTGAAGATGCAGGAGGCTGCAGAAGGATTTGGACAGATTAGGAGAGTGGGCAAAGAAATGGCAAATGGAATACAACATGGGAAAGTGTGAGGTTATGCACTTTGGTAAGAAGAATAGAGGTATTGTTGAGATTAGAGATAGAAGTTTGTTTACTCTGGATCACGTTGACATAAGGAGGGAAGATGTGTTGGGTAGGCTAAAGGATATTAAGGTGGACAAATCCCCGGGACCAGATGGGATCTATCCCAGGATGCTGAGGGAGGCGAGAGAGGAAATAGCTGGGGCCCTGACAGATATCTTTGTAGCATCCTTAAACACAGGTGAAGTGCCGGAGGACTGGAGAGTTGCTAATGTTGTCCCCCTGTACAAGAAGGGTAGTAGGGATATTCCAGGTAACTACAGACCAGTAAGCCTGACGTCAGTGGTGGGAAAGTTGCTGGAGAAGGTACTGAGGGATAGAATCTATTTATATTTGGAAAAGAATGGGCTTATCAGTGATAGGCAACATGGTTTTGTGCAGGGGAGATCATGCCTTACTAACTTAATAGAGTTCTTTGAGGAAGTGACCAAGTTGATAGATGAAGGAATGGACTTTAGTAAGGCGTTTGATAAGGTTCCCCATCGTAAACTAATGGAGAAAGTGAAGTCACATGGTGTGGAGGGTGTTCTAGCTAGGTGGATAAAGAACTGGTTGAGCAACAGGAGACAGAGAGTAGTAGTTGAAGGGAGTTTCTCGAAATGGAGAAAGGTGACCAGTGGTGTTCCACAGGGATCAGTGCTGGGGCCACTATTGTTTGTGATATACATAAATGATCTGGAAGAGGGCATAAGTGGTCTGATCAGTAAGTTTGCAGATGACACGAAGATTGGGGGAGTAGCAGAAAGCATAGGGGATTGTCAAAGAATACAGGAGAATATAGATAGACTGGAGAGTTGGGCGGAGAAGTGGCAGATGGAGTTCAATCCGGGCAAGTGTGAGGTGATGCATTTTGGGAGGTCTAATTCTAGAGCGAACTATACTGTAAACGGAAGAGCCTTGGGAAAAGTTGATGAGCAGAGAGATCTGGGAGTTCAGGTCCATTGTACCCTGAAGGTGGCTGCACAGGTGGATAGAGTGGTCAAGAAGGCATATGGTATGCTTGCCTTCATCAGACGGGGTATTGAGTATAAGAGCTGGCAGGTCATGTTAAAATTGTACAAGACTTTGGTTCGGCTGCATTTAGAATACTGTGTACAGTTCTGGTCGCCAGTTCTGGAGAGGGTACAGAGAAGATTTACGAGGATGTTGCCTGGTATGGAAGGTGCTAGATATGAAGAGAGGTTGAGTAGGTTAGGATTGTTTTCATTAGAAAAAAGGAGATTGAGGGGGGACCTGATTGAGGTCTTCAAAATCATGAAGGGTATAGACAGGGTTGATAGAGGTAAGCTTTTTCCCAAGGTGAGGGATTCAATAACGAGGGGTCACGCATTCAAGGTGAGAGGAGAAAAGTTTAAGGGGGATACACGCGGAAAGTACTTTACACAGAGGGTGGTAGGTGCCTGGAACGCGTTGCCAGCACGGTAGATTCATTTAAGGTGCGTCTGGACAGATGCAAAAAGGAATTGGGCGATAGGTTTAGACAGTGGATTTGGATCGGCACAGGCTTGGAGGGCCGAAGGGCCTGTTCCTGGGCTGTAAGTTTTCTTTGTTCTTTGTTCTTTGTTCTTTGTATGGAATATTTTCTAAATGGGATGAAAATTCAGAAATCTAAAGTGCAAAGAGACTTGGGAGTTCTAGTCCAGGATTCTCTCAAGGTAAACTTGCAGGTTGAGTCAGTAGTTAGGAAGGCAAATGCAACTTTGGCATTTATTTTGAGAGGACTTGAAAAGAGAAGCAGGGATGTACTTCTGAAGCTGTACAAGGTTCTGGTCAGGCCACATTTGGAGTATTGTGTACAGCTTTGGGGCCCATATCTCAGGAAAGATGTATTGGCCCGGAGCAGGTTCAGAAGAGGTTCACGTGAATGATCCCAGGAATGAAAAGCTTCACATATGAGGATTCTGGGTCTATATTTGATGGAGTAGAGAAGGGTGAGAGAGGATCTAATTGAAACTTACAGAATACTGAATGGCCTGGACAGAGTGGATGTTGGGAAGATGTTTCTATTGGTGGGAGAGACTAGGACCTGAGAGCACAGCCTTAGAGTAGAAGGAAGACCTTTCAGAACGGAGATAAGGAGAAACTTCTTCAGCCAGAGAATGGCAAATCTATGGAATTCACTGCCACAGAACACTGTGGAGGCTCGGTCATTGAGTATATTTAAGACGGTTCAAATTGTCAAGGGGATCAAGGGTTACGGGGAGAAAGTGGGAGAATGGGGTTGAGAAACTTATCATCCATGATTAGATGGCGAAGCAGGCTCAACGGGCTGAATGGCCTAATTTCTGCTCCTATGATTTATGGTCTTCAGGGAGGGAAATTTGCCATCCTCACTTATGGACAACTCTAGACCCCTCACAGAATTGACCAGTAACTGCCCCCTGAAGTGGTCAAGTGAGCCCATCAGCTCAAGGAGAAGGACAGCCAATGTTAGCCCAGTCGGCAATGATATCTGAATTTATCATCCCAAGATTTATCTCTAGGGCAACCCCTAGAGTGTAGACGAATGGTACCTGTGCCAGTCAATGTCGCCTTCACCAGCTTAAAGACCAGAAACCGTGAACCGGCCCTTTGACCTGCCCTCCACTGCACTTTGAACGATGAAGTCAAACTGAGGATTGTGGGAACTGGAGCCAGAAATTGGGGAGCAGCCTTCTCCCCCATGCCCCACCACTCTAATAACCAATTAGGAGGAATTAAATGCTCACAAGGCCAGACCCACTTCAAGCCAACATGAGTGTAGATCTAGACTTACTCAATGAATGCAAATAGATTGGAAAAGCTAGGATTATTCTGCTTGGAGCAGAGAAGGATAAGAGGGAGATTGAATTGAGGAATTCAAAATCGCAAGGTGGGGCTGCACTGCCTGGGAGGATAGTTGAGGCAAAAAAAACCTCACAACTTTTAAAAAGTACTTGGATGAGCACTTGAAGTGCCATAACATTCAAGGCTATGGGCCTAGTGCTGCAAAGCGGCACAGCGTAAATAGTGATTTTGTTTAAGGCAGGCTCAATGAGTTGAAGGACCTCTGAATGAATCTATGAATCTATAGAATAAATGAGCAAGAACTGTTTCCAGTGGTAAGAGAGTGGGTCACCAGAGGGGACACAGATGGAAGAGAATTGGTAAAAGAACTTGAGGGGAAGAAACACACATTTTTGACGCAGCAAGTTGCTGTGTACTGGAACACGCTGTCCGAGAGGGCGATGGAAGCCGATTCAATAGGGACTTTCAAAAGGGAGGCTGCAGAAACAATTGGTGAGGGAACAAGGGGTGAAAGAGGAGCAGGACTGGGTTTCAAAGAGTGGACCAAATTGGCTCATTCTGTGCTGGGAGGTTCTGAATACTGACACCAGAGCAGGTAAAAAAGGTTAAGAGAGACAGAGGTAAGGGTTACATCGGCTGAGTATTTTGGGTCTGTTTTGCTCCATTATTATATGTGTCGTTTCCGATCGCAGTGGTACATAATGAAACTAAAATGACGACCGCGATGAAAGACCCTTATGTCTGAGGTTTCCATCTCTCCCTGCCGCAGGTCTTTTCCAGCGAGCCATTGCTCAGAGTGGCACTGCCATATCGAGCTGGTCGGTCAATTATCAACCTGCCAAATACACGCGCATCCTGGCCAAGAAAGTGGGCTGTAACTTCCCTGAGACGGTGGACGTGGTGGAGTGCTTGCGGCGGAAGTCTTACCGTGAGTTGGTTGACCAGGACATCCAGCCCACCAGATACCACATTGCCTTTGGGCCAGTTGTCGATGGCGATGTGCTCCCGGATGACCCTGAGATCCTGATGGAACAGGGTGAGTTCCTCAACTACGATATCCTACTGGGGGTTAACCAGGGCGAGGGCTTCAAGTTTGTGGAGTCTCTGGTGGACAACGAGGATGGCATCTCAGCCAGTTATTTCGATTTTGCTGTGTCGAACTTTGTCGATAACCTGTATGGGTATCCGGAGGGTAAGGACATCCTGCGGGAGACCATCAAGTTCATGTACACTGACTGGGCCGACCGCGACAATGGCGAGATGCGCCGCAAGACTCTGCTGGCGTTGTTCACCGACCACCAGTGGGTGGCACCTGCCATTGCTACTGCCCGCCTCCACGCCGAATACCAGTCACCCACCTATTTCTACACCTTCTACCATCACTGCCAGAGCGAGATGAAGGCAGTGTGGGCTGACGCTGCACATGGTGACGAGATCCCGTATGTCTTTGGGATCCCTATGATTGGCGTCACTGAGCTTTTCCCCTGCAACTTCTCCAAGAACGACGTAATGCTCAGCGCCGTGGTGATGACCTACTGGACCAACTTTGCCAAGACTGGGTGAGTGAGTGAGTGAATGAGTGTGCCATCCTTGGGCCATTTGAGGTGGGAATGGCCCACCCCTGGAGTGGGGGGTGCACATAATGTTTCTGGTCTATCAATTATAGCAGCCCAGAATTGGAGGGGAAGCGGTTGGTGAGGCCCCTCTCTGAATTCCCACATGCTTCCAAAGCATTTGGATGACACCCCCACCCAAGCCCTGGCCGGCCATTGGATCAACATTCAGTCAATAGGGTTTCAATACAAGGTTTGATCTTCAAGGCAGCTCCTCTGACAGTGCAGCACTCCCTCAGTACTGTACCAGCTGGGTCAGTGGGTTCAGATTCCTGCAGGGCCCAATGAACCCCTCCAGCCTGACGAAACTGAAGTGAGCTGGTAACTCACTGAGTGACATTCAGGAGGAGCATTGTTTGTTCCTGTTCATGCAGGAAATCATCGAACACAATGAATAAGAGGGAGTCACTCAGCCTTTGAACCTCCTATACCATTCAATAAGGTCATGGCTAATCTGATTTTAACCTCAACTCTACATTCCTGCATGTCCCCCCCCCGCCTATAATCTTTCATCCCCGTGCTCATTAACACGCTATCTACCTCTGCCTTAAAAATATTGACACATTCTGCATCTACTGCCTTTTAAGGAAGGGAATTCCAAAGACTCTTAACCCTCTGAGAGAAAAAATTGTTTTCTCATATCTGATGGGGCCACCCCCTTATTTTTAAACTATGACCCCTCGTTCTAGATTCTTCCACAAGAGGAAACATCTTTTCAACATCTGCCCTCAGAATCTTTTGTTTCAATTAAATCACCTCTGACTCTTCTAAACTCCAGAGAATACAGGCCTAGCCTGCTAATCTTTCCTCATAAAGCAAACCATTCGTTTCAGGTATTAGTCTAGTAAAAACCAAAAGAACTGCGGATGCTGTAAATCAGGAACAAAAACAAAGTTGCTGGAAAAGCTCAGCAGGTCTGGCAGCATCTGTGAAGAAGAAAACAGAGTTAACGTTTTGGGTCCGGTGACCCTTCCTCAGAAGGGTCTAGTAAACCCTGTCTGAACTGCTTCCAACACATTAATATCCTTCTGTGGGTACAGTGACCAGTACTGTACACGGTACTCCAGATATGGTCTCACCAATGCCTTGTATAACTGAAGCAAAATTTCTCTACTCTGGGCAAGGCTTTTCTGCCCATCCCTAATTGCCCCTTGAACTGAGCAGCACACTCAGCCACTTCAGAGGGCGGTCATGAGTCAACCACATTGCTATAAGGGTCAAGAGTCCCGTGTAGGCCAAGACTGGGAAGGATGGCAGATTTCCTTCCTTGCAGGTCATTAGTGACCAAGATGGGTTTTAACAACATTTGATGATGGTGAGACACCATTACTGAGAGTAACTTCAGTTCCAGATTTATTCACTAATTTAAATTTCACCATCTGCCAAGGTGGGATTTGAAATTAGTACGAGGTTTTATACTGCTCATACATTACCACCACTCCTCCCTTGCTACACTTGTTTAGAAGAATGAGAGAAGATTAAGGGGGAGACTGAATGAAGGAGTTCAAAATAACGAGGAAAGCTTTGATTGAGCGAAGAGGAGAAATGATTGTTCAGAGGGCTGGCCAACGGAGGAGACACAGATTGAAAAGAGTTGGCAAAAAAACGTTGGGGAAATGTGAGAACTTTTTTTTTGATGTAACAAGTTGTTGTGATCTTGAATACATTGCCTGAAAGGTCAGTGGAAGCATATTCCACAGGGACTTCAGTGGGATCTGCGGAAATTGTGGGAAGGAGCTAGATATGAGCAAGGGGAAAGAGGAGAGGTTAGTATTGAGGGGATAAGAGAACTGAGTGGTTCTGTCAAAGGGCCAGCACAGTTACCGGGGGCTGAACACTTCCTTCAGAGCTGTAACTGTTCTCTGATTTTGTTGAGCTGGATTTGGGGTGACATGTATCCATTTGTCATGCAGGTGTTGGGGGACGGGGTATGGTATTGACACAGGATGAAGGGGGCCATGGATGTCCACAGCCCTCGTCACGTTCCCCCTCTCCATAGGTCCATGGATACCACCACCCAAGGGAGAGGAGCAGTCGACTTCGAGGCTTCTAAGCCAGCCAATCACGCAATCTGAACCAACCAGATGGCTTTCCTTCACCCAAAAGGGAACACATTCCTGGGATGTGGGCCTCGCTGAGAAGGGCAGATGGGTGTTGGGGGGACATTCATTGCCCATCAGGATGCACAATCTCTGATGTTCACCCACCACCTCAAAATTCCTGGGGTGAGCTCTTTCCTTGAATCCATTTGATCCAAAGGAGTTTCTCGCCAGTCCTGTCCAGCTGATGCAGAGGAAGGTCAACCCCATTGGGATTGGAATCACTTAAGGGGACCCGGAGCACACACACACACAATAGATCTCCTTCCAGAAGTGGACAACACATGGTATTTCACAACAGCCAGGAAGCTTTGCAATTTACTGATACTAGTTGGTTGACTCCATGGCATTTGAACTGACGTTCTCAGAATTCATAGTCTGGGTGAGAAACCATTGGCAGTGCACTGTTTAAGAGGCAGAGTGAGCAGTGTCTCTAGGTTTCAAAATGCTGTCCTGGAAAGCAAGGCGTTTTAGGGGAGTACAGAGTAAAGCTTTCTCTGCTCCTTTAAACTGAAGGTAAAACTCTACACTGTTCCCTTTAAAGGCTCCCAAGACAGGTACAATGCTGGGTTAAATACTGTGTAAAACTGCCTGTACTCTTTTAAATAAAAAGTAAAACTTTCTCTACTCTTATAAACGAAACGTAAAGCTCACTCAACACTTTCGTGTTGAAATAGAGGATCAGTCATGATCACATTGAATGTTGGGGCAAGCTTGAAGAGCAGAGTGGCCTATTCCTGCTTCTAGTTTCTACGTTTCAATGTTTAGTCCAGAAACAATGTCCATTTTTGATTTTGGAGCCAAATCTCATAGATGTCTCCCATTGTTTCACATGCACTTCAGCTAATAAGTGGTTGTCATGGTGATGAGGTGACCTTGTGGTAATGCCACTGGATTAGCAGCTTGGTGTCCCAAGAGCATGGGTTCAAACCCTACCATGACAGATTGTAAAAAATTAACTAAATTAGAAAGGAAAAGTCTGGAATTCAAAAAAAAAAACAGCGTGATTGTTGTAAAAACCCATTCTGGTTCATTAATATCCGTTAGGGAAGGAAATCTGCAGTCCTTATCTGGTCTAGGCCTACATTTAGCTCCACATACACAGTGATATGGATGACTCTTACCCACCTTCCAAGTAATTAGGGAAGGACATTAAATGCTGGGCCTAGCCAGTGATACCCATGATAATCCATGTAAATGGATTAAAAAAGTAAAAGCTTTACAATACTCTTTAAAACCTTCCTCTTTTGGTCCTATGATGGGCCAGTTTCCCCATATTCCTGCACACCATTCCTGTTCAAACAAGCATGCAAGGTGAGAAAGATGGAGAGACAGCTGATGATAGTTTAATTTGAGGGTCACCACAACTCAGGCAAGAACGACAGTCCTTTGTGGTAACTTCACCCACAGCAGGAATTGAACCCACATTTTTGTTGGCATCACTCTGTATTACAAGCTGTCCAGTCAACTAAGCTAATCCTAGTCCCCATCCAATACCCTCTTGAATTCCTCCATCATATTTTCTGTTAGAAAGACTCACTGTGTGAAAATGATTTTTTTCTCCCATCACCCTTACACATCACTTTAAGGAAGACAAGACATAAGTGCACTGTGTTTGATTGCTTCATTTGTCACCTCCATTTCTTGCAGGGATCCCAACAAGCCGGTCCCCCAAGACACAAAGTTCATTCACACCAAGCCAAACCGCTTCGAGGAGGTAGCCTGGACGAAGTTCAACTCCAAAGAGAAGCCCTACCTCCACATTGGCCTGAAGCCACGAATTCGGGAGCACTACCGAGCCAACAAAGTGGCGTTCTGGCTGGAGCTGGTGCCCCACTTACACAATCTCCACGACATCCTGCAATACACCTCAACCACCACCAAGACCCCTCTTGAAGACCCCTTCATGACAAAGCGGGCCAATGGCAAAGGCTGGACAGTCACTACCAAGCGCCCATTTGTCACCTCACCTCCCGAGCAGGAGCACACAGAAGAGCCACCCAACTACGCCCGCCTGCCCAAGGACTCGCGAGACTACTCAACAGAGCTGAGCGTCACCGTGGCAGTGGGGGCGTCGCTGCTCTTCCTCAACATCCTTGCATTTGCTGCCCTCTACTACAAACGGGACAAGAGGCACGAGCTGCACCGCAGGCTCAGCCCCCAGCGCAACACCACCAACGACCTCGCCCATGCCCAGGAGGAGGAGATCATGTCACTTCAGATCAAGCACAGTGAGCATGAGGGCCATGACCTGGAGCCCTTGCGGCCCCACGAGATCCTGCGCCCAGCCTGCCCACCCGACTACACCCTGGCACTGCGGAGGGCACCTGATGACGTCCCTCTAATGACCCCCAGCACCATCACCATGATCCCCAGTACGATCAGCGGGATGCAGCCCCTCCACTCATTCAACACCTATGCGGCTGGGCACAACAACACGCTGCCTCACCCGCATTCAACCACCCGAGTATAGTCAGGACCTCGTCTGAGCCTTTGCCCATGCCGCCAAGGGAGAAGAAAACACAAAAGGCCCCTCGAGAATGTGCTAGACCGAGGTTCAACCATTTTTGACAAAACTTTTCCTTTCGGAATACGAAGTGCAACTAGAATAATTAGAATATTTTTCAAGAGATTTGCCCCCACCCCACCAACATGACCCCTTCTTATAACCTGACGCACTTTTTTTGGGGTGGGGGGGCGGTGAATGAAACCTTCCCCTCTATCACCCCCACTATCTCTGAGGAATCTTTGAAACAGTGTACCAGTGTCAAGGAAATTGAGGCTCCGGCCTACCTGCAGTCCAATTATAATTTAATTACAGGATCGAATAATTACCAAAAATCAAAATTGATTCTTTTTAAAACGTGATTGTTTGGAGCATTGCATGGTATTTAACTTGATAATTTGAACGTCTGATCATTTCTTTCTGTTAATTTTGATTTTTAACCCCTGAGGAAATTTGTTTTGACAACGAGTCGTAACTCAAAAGTGAGCTATTTTGTACAGCACATTCCCCTTCATTTCTTTTTCATTTAAAAAGGTATGACTGGCGTATTAAAAGAGATTTTAAAAAAAAAACTGACAAAAACGGATTTTAAAATTTAAAAAAAAAACAACAGCCAGTTCAGGGAAATTTTCCCTCTGAACTGACGAATCGCAATGGGACCAACTGGGGTTTCTTTTTCCACGTAGCCTCAGCCACAAGGAGTAGGCCCAAAACATTTCCAGAACTTCTATTTCACTGTGGAATGCAAATGATTTTCCAGAGGAGCACCGTGACATTTATAAAATTCCTCAGAGGTCCAAGCAAAATAATTGCTGAATCGCCACCATGACCTGTGTTGTCGGAGCTGGAAACAAAATGAACAAAATGGCATCAGCTGGTCAGTCAGGGACGCCAACTGGGGGAAATACCCCATTTTTTACCCCAACCAGCAGCCATCGTCACCACATTCAACCTTCTCTCCCCTATCCCATTAACTCTCTTGCATTGGCGGAGTAGATGGACAAAGACGCACAAGGAAAGGACGTCAGTTTTTTTTGTAACATATTTACACCTAGGCCTTGACCAGGTCTTTCTTGACAAAGCTCGGAGGGCATTTTTGAGAGTCAGAGAAGCAGGTTCAAACCGTGCCCAGCAACAATCGTCAGTGCCCAAGGAGTGTTAACTGACTCGCCATCAAGAATTGAGGCTAGAATTGTGACGTGAAGGACTAGGGCCTCTCGTTAGGCCCATCCGCTCTCTGAGTGACTCCCCTCCACTCTTTACTTTCCCAAGGGGAGCAATAGCTTGCATCTCATCTCTCTCTGCTAAAAAAAACACAATCATGGTTAACTTTTGATATGAAAAAGAATTCGTATGAAAGTAAAAGGAGAGACTGACATAACATGGAGGGACGCTGATAATATTTTTACCTGAGAAGGAGGGAAAAATATAGGGAGGGACAACTGAAATGTTTATTTAGATGTATGTTCTGTGGGTTTAGTTTTCACTTATGACTGGTTTCTTAGCGAGAGGTGTCCAGGAGGGTTAGAGAGGTCACCCTTCAATGAAAATGCACTGGTTAAAACTGTATAGCTTTGTCATACATCGCCCAGACTGTAGAGAAAGGAGTAACACAATTTAAGGAAAATAGTATTGCTGCAATTCTTGGACATCATTACTTCCTTGAGGTGACCACCCTAGATTGTGGGGCAATTCGCTTACCTCCCAATCCTATGGACACTCCCAACAGGCCTTGGCCCTTGCATTGCAGAAGAGTGAACTTGTGCCCATTTCTCTCTCTTTTCCTCCCTTTTTGTCTCTCTTTTCTTCTCTTTTTATCCTTTTTTTTAAATGAGAAGGCTCATTAGCAGACATTAAGTTTGTGATTACCAGTAAAGAAACGAAAAGTAACACATTAGTTTTGTTCGCTTAATAGGCGGGAGCACACTGTTTGTAAAAAAAAAACGGAATTTTAACAAATTGCTGGGCCACGTTTGTTGGCCTCGTCACTACAGTTTTGGATGTGGAATTGAGTTTGTGGGAAGTAGATGAGATGCTGCCAGCCCTCCTGTGTCCATTTCCCTCCCCTGCAACATTCACCCGCCCACACGCTGAGCTAGCCATACTCTCACACCCCAAGTGTCAAACACTCCCACCTGTCAGTTGGCATCTCATATATATGTCTTCATATAAGCTTTTAATTTGGTCTGGAGGTCCCGAGAGCACTAAACCACACGTTCACTCCCATTCCCAGCGTGCAGAAGAAGGCCATTCAGTTTGTCTTATATATGACAGGTGGCTTCATTGTCCTAAATGCCTTTTTTTTGTTATACCTTTTTTCTTTATTTCTGAATGCACTTCTCCACATGACCGGGTGGGGCAAGAGGAAATGTTTCTCCTGGGGAGGGGAGGAGGTGGCAGAGGGGTCCCATGGTAGGAGAGGTTCTGGTGATCCTGGTTTGAGTTCCTGGGGCCTCAGACTGAGAAAGGGAGGAGGCTGGAATTCACTTATTGGATCCATTCCTTTGATCCCAGATAATGGGGGCATTTGCTGAAGTGAGTTTGAAACTTTTTGCAAAGAAATGTGACAGATGCCAAGAAGGAAGACTGTATTTTCTTCCCCAGTCCTGTTTGGGTGACATACCATTGACTGCTGAAGGGCCTGAGCACTTGGAGTGGTTGCCAGACCAATGCCAAACTTTGTTCATAGAATAATAAAATATTTTAAAATGTCTACAAATTTACCTGGCCTTGTTTGTTACAGTCGGCTAATCGCTCGATTAACAAGGAGGAGGAATCAAAGGCTAAGGGAACTACATTGCGTTTGCAATGAGCCGTACTCATTATGGAAAGCAGGTTCAACAGCACCATTTTATTTTTTTAATTCATTCATGGGATATGGGCATCGCTGGATAAGGCCAGAATTTATTACCCATCCCTAATTGTCCAGAGGGCAGTTAGAATTATAGAATCATTCAGCACAGAAACAGACCCTTCAGTCTAACTCATCCATTCCTATAATGTTTCCCAAACTAAACTAGTCCCATTTGCATACATTTGGCCCATATCTTTGTATTCTCTGATATGTCTGCAGAATGCCTCTTAAACATTGCATTGTACTTGCTCCAACCACCTCCCCTGGCAACACCTTCTAGACACCTATCACCTGTGGAAAGAGAAAACTTTCCTTCCATATCTCCTTCAAATTTTTTCCCAGTCAACTTAAACCTAGTATTTGACATTTCCACCCTGGGAAAAACACTCCGACTATCCACCCTATCCATGGCTCTCATCATTTTATACACTTTCATCAGATTGTCCCCTCAGTCTCAGACACTTCAGCAAAAACAAAGGTTTAGGCCCGAAACGTCAAGTTTTCCTGCTCCTATGATGCTGCCTGACCTGCTGTGTTCATCCAGCCCCATGCTTGTTATCCCAAATTTGTCCGACCTGTCCTTACAGCTAATACACTCTAATCCAGGCAACATCCTTATAAAGAGATAAAAGGTACTGCAGATGCTGGAGAATCCGAGACAACAAGGTGTGGAGCTGGATGAACACAGCAGGCCAAGCAGCATCATAGGAGCAGGAAAGCTTGACGTTTCGGGCCTAGACCCTTCATCAGAAATGGGGAGGGGAAGAGGGTTCTGAAATAAATAGGGAGAGAGGGGGAGGCGGATAGAGGATGGATAGAGGAGAGGATAGGTGGACAGGAGACAGACAAGTCAAAGATGGAGCCAGGGATGAGGTTAGTAGATAGGAGATGGGGGTGGGGTGTCTCATCCCGCCCCCTTGACCTGTCCGTCCTCCCTGGACTGACCTATCTCCTCCCTACCCCCCCACCTACACTCACCTTTACTGGCTCCATCTTTGACTTGTCTGTCTCCTGTCCACCTATCTTCTCCTCTATCCATCTTCTATCCGCCTCCCCCTCTCTCCCTAATTATTTCAGAACCCTCTTCCCCTCCCCCATTTCTGATGAAGGATCTAGGCCCGAAACGTTAGCCTTCCTGCTCCTATGATGCTGCTTGGCCTGCTGTGTTCATCCAGCTCCACACCTTGTTATCTCTAACATCCTTATAAACCTCTTTTTCACCCTTTCCAAAGCCTCCACATCCATCCTATAGTGTGGTGACCAACACTGCACATAGTACTCCAAATGTTCCCTAACTGAAGTTTTATACAGCTGCAACATGAATTACCAACTTTCACACTCAGTGCCCTGACAAAAGTTGGGACGCATGCCATGTGCTTTCTTTACCACCTCATCCATTTGTTGTCACTTCGTACCCCAAGATCCCTCTGTATATCAGTGATCCTAAGGGTCCTGCAATTTACTGTATACTTTCCTCTTGCATTTGACCTCCCAAAATGCATCACCTCACATTTGTCCAGATTAAACTTCATCTGTCATTTTTCCACCCAGCTATCTAACTGATGCTGCTGCATCCTTTGACCATCTTCCTTGCTATTCACAACTCCATCAATTTTATATCAACTACTCTCTGACTTCTATGACCAAGCCAATTTTTTACCAACTCACCGTGACTCCCACGTGATTTAACCTTCTGGACCAGCCTACATTGCGGGACCTTGTCAAAAGCTTTCATAAAGTCCATGTAGACAACATCCACAGCCTTACCTTCATCAGTCACCTTTCACTTTCTCAAAAACTGAATCAAATTTATGAGACCTCCTCTGCACAAAGCCATGCTGCTTATCCCTAATAAGTCCATTCTTTTCCAAATGCGAGTAAATCCTGTCCCTCACAATCTTCTCCAGTAATTTCCTAATACTGACTAAAGGCTCACTGGCCCATAATTTGCTGGATTATCCCTTTGCCCTAAAGCAAAGGAACAATATTGGCTATTCTCTAATCTTCTGGGACCTCACCTGTAGCTAAAGAGGATACAAAGATCTCTGTCAAGGCCCCAGCAATTTCTTCCCTTGACTCCCTCAGTATCCTGGTGAAGATCCCATCAGGTTCTGGGGAATTACCTCAAGACCACAGACCATCTAAACCATGTAAGATGAAAGAACATGAAAATTCCTCCGGGAGGTTCTCCTGGGATGTTTTCAGGGATGAGCATTTGCAGTTCTGAGGAGTGAAGTTGGTAAGGTTAAGACTGTTCTCCTTGGGGTAGGGTGAGTGAAGACATGACCTGATCGAAGCTCCCAATGTGAAGACACAGATTTTGATAGAGAAACAGAGAGAGAGAGAGAAAAACAGAGACTATTTCCTCTGGAGAGTGGGCCCACGCCACCACAGTGCTACACTTTCTCAACTGTGAAACCCTTTCAGATGTCCAGTGTTCATGAAGTATATAAATGAAAGTTTTCCTTTTCTGGATTACTCGAGGTCAGAGTTCCAATCATTGACAGATGATTTCAAAAGGATGTTTGTTTACACTCCAAGAACTGCTTGAATTTGACCCTGAAAATGGTGACTGATGCCATAAGCAGTGTATGAAGGGAGTTGGAATGGAGGTAACCTACAGCATTACTGACATCAAATTTCCCTTCCTAAAGGGTGAACTGGATGCAGATCTAGGCACCATGCCTTAGGAGGGAGTACAACGTAGGTTTACAAGAATGATAGCTAGATGTCAGGGATTATGTTATGAAGCGATCCATGATGTGGAGGTGCCGCTGTTGGACTGGGATGGATGAGGTCAGATGTCACATGATATCGGGTAGTAGTCCAACAGGTTTATTGAAATCACAAGCTTTTGGAGCGCTGTTCCTTTGTCACTTTGCCTGACGAAGGAGTAGCACTCTGAAAGCTTGTGATTTCAAATATACCTACTGGGCAATAAGCTGGTGTCATGTGACTTCTGACATTATGAGAAGAGATTGTACAAATTTGGCCTAGAATTTAGAATGTTAAGGGGTGGTCTGATCAAAATCTTCAAGCGATTAATGGGAAAAGACTGAGTAGATAAAGATAAACTATTTCCAGTGGTTGGGAATTCTGGAACTAGGGACATAGTCTGAGAATCGGGGTCAGACCGTTCAGGAGAGATGTTAGGAGGCAATTCTACACACACAGGGTGGTAGGGGTTTGGAACTCCCTTTCACAGATGCCTGTGAATTCAAGATAAGTTGTTAATTTTAAATCTGAGCTACATAAATCTTGTTAAGCAATGGTAATAATGTGTATGGGCCAAAAGCAGGCATATGTGTTAGACCACAGATCAGCCATAATACTATTGAATGGTGGAACAGGCACGAGAGTCTGAATGGCGTACTCTTGTTTCATCACTGCAACATATTTTCAATTTCTAATTTATTAATTGAGCTTAAATTCCACCAGTTGCCATAGTGCAATTTCAACCTGTAACCCCTGAGCATTAGCCTGGATCTCTACATGAGTAGAGATTGCACAAGAACAACCATTGCCCCTGTGACAAACTAGCTAAGGCCAGTTGGGCTTCACAAAGTTAATCCTGTTGAAAATCTTTTTCCCTACATTACAGCAGCACCAACTGTTCAAGAGTACTTGGCTGTAAAACATCTTGGAGTTGCTTGAGGTTCAATAAGGTGCTAGAGAAATGCAATAGAGGAATTGAATGTCAAAGTGAGGATGTCATACTTTAATTACACAGGACATTGGTGAGACCACATCTGGTATATTACATGTAGTTTTGGTCTCCTTATTTAAAGGAAGATGTAAATGCATTGGAGACAGTTCAGAGGAGGTCTGTGGGGAGAGGTTGGACAGACTGAGCTTGTTTCCATGGGAATTTAAAAGAGTGAGGGGTGATTTGATTGAAGGGTATACGATCCTGAATGGCCTTGACAATACAGACCAGTAGATTTCCTATGTAGAGGCATGTGGGACTGGGTGGATAGAAAGTCCAGAACCAGGAGTCGTAGTTTCAAAATCAGGGATTGCCCTATCCTGACAGAGATGAGAATTTTGTTTTCTCTCTGAGGTTTGCATGACTTTGGATCTCTCTACCTCACGAGGTGGTGGTGGGGTGGGTGGAGGATATTGAATGTTTTTAAGGCAGAGGGGGATAGGTTTTTCCTTGGACAGGGTATCAGGGTCCACGGGGCTTGATGGGAATGTGCAATTCAGAACACAAACAGATTGGCCACGAACCTATGGAATAGTGGAGCAGGCTTGAAGGGCTGAATGGTCTGCTTCTGCTCCTAACTTGGATGTCCATTTGTAACACAGTTTCAGTGATGGCATGTGTTGTTGCTAGTGACTCTGTGAAGTTCAGAATCTGAAATAATATTTTCCATACACCCAACACCCAGCACAGAAACAGTTTGAGTGGAAGTGTTGCTGAGAGATTGAGTGAATGTTAGCTGGTTCTGTCATGCAGTTAAGGAGGATATTATAGAAACTGCATGAATAAGAGAATTATTATAGCTATTCTGACATATCCTTGGCCATGTTTAATCAAGCGTGTGTTTTGTGTGTGAAAGAGCGTGTGTGCCTGTCCCTGTGTCAGTGTCTTTTGTATATGTGTGGTTAGTCCCAACGTAAGTTAGACTCCTCTGTTCTGTAATAGTTGTGTTTGTACAGCACTTTTAACTTCATCCAATACCTAGAATCCCAAAGGAAAAGATGTGTCCTCTCTGTCTCTGGACAGTTCCAGTCAGACATGCTTTCTCTTCGTTGATTCCTTTTTGTGCTGAGATCAAGATGTCAGCCATGGTTTTGTTGTATCTGTTCCCAGATATAGCAGCCTCAGAAGTCCATTGATTCTTCAGGCCTCTGCTCTTTCTCAGGTCTTCCTCTGGCTTTTCGCTGCTCCTGCTTTGAGGCTGCTTTCTCATCATTTCTCTCCACAGTTTATTAGCATTAGCAATATATCGGTGTAAAGAAAACTGTCTATGCAACTTTGGTGGGAGGGTGGCTGCAATAAGGTCTCTTTGGCGACCACAGTGCCACATCTCTGATTGATTGGGACAGGCAACCTGCTCAATGTTTTGTGGGACTGTCCGAGATTTTTCCCTAATTGTTTCGCTATCTTGTTTCCGTCATGTAATATTTTCGATCTCACCATGCTACTGGTTCGTTGAGGTAAGAAAGGTATTAGTTTTATTTCAGGAGCATCTTCCATTGGCTTCATCTTGTCACGAGGCTGAGAGAGAGAACATGTGACATTGTGTAAAATACAGGAAGTGATACAATCAGGTTAAACCCTTAGGAGATAGCAAGACCTGCAGATGCTGGAGTCAGAGTCAATATAGTGTGCAGCTGGAGGAACACAGCAGGTCAGGCAGCATCAGAGGAGCAGAAGAGTCGATGTTTCGGGTTGGGACCCTTCATTTGGACTGATGAAGGGTCTAGGCCCAAAATGTTGACTCTCCTACCCCTCTGATGCTGCCTGACCTGCTAGGTTTAATCCCTTTTACTACTTTTCCTCTCAAGTTTCTCATTGCCCATTGTGTTACAGACAGGAGCACAGAGGCAAGTGCATAAGGAACAGTGTAATCACCACCATAGTATCCTGTTCATTAGGTTTACTTGGTTATCCACACATCAAACCCTTATGTCCAGCAGGGAAGCTATACTAATCCTCTATGTAGGCCTTCATTGTAAGAGGATTTGAGTACAGGAACAGAGAAGTCTTACTGTAACTATACAGTGCCTTGGTGAGACAATAATTGGAGCATGATCCAGGTAAAGACGTACTTGCCACAGAGGACATGCAGCAGAGGTTCACCAGACCGATTCCTCCTATGACAGGCTTGTCATATGTATTTTTAAAAAATTAATTTGACTGGGCCTGTGTATTTACCAGGGTTCAGTAGAATGAGAGGGGATCTCATTGAAATGTATAAAATTGTGACACACTGGATGCAGAGATGATGCGCATCTGCTTGAGGGGGTCCAGAACAGACGGTCACAGTCTAAGGATACAGCGTAGGCCATTTCAGACTGAAATGAGGAGAAATTCCTTCACAAAAAGATATGAAATTCTCTACCCCTGAAATCTGTGGAGGTCAAAACATTGAATAAATTTCAGAAAGAAACTGATTTACTTACACATAGACATAAGAGCAAGAGTGGGCCATTCAGTCCTTCAAATCTGCCCCATCATTCAATAGGATTATGACTGATCATCCAACTCAGTCTCCTGATCCTATTTTCTCCCAAAACCATTCAATCCCTTTAACCCTGAAGGAATTCTAGAGGTTAAAGGCATCAAGGGATATGGGAGGAGAGCAGGAGTGTGGTATTGTGACAGAGGATTATCCATGACTGTGTTGAATGTTAGAATAGACTCAATAGGTTAAATAGCCTACTCCAATACCTTTTTACATCTTTCTACCGACCTTGATCAGATCCCACATTAACAGTACTCTGTACAGCCAACCAGAGAGCAGGCTATATTAGACCTGATATTGGTTAATGAATAGGATTAATTAATGATCTCATTGTGAAGGCACTCCTAGATAACAGCAATCATAATTGAATTTTACATTCAGTTTGAGGAACAGAACAGTGGGTTTAGACTAAGGGCTATTAAGAAGGCATGAAGGCTGATTTAGCTGATGTAATTTGGCAGAGAAGGTTAAGGAAAAAGTAAATAGAACTGCAGTGACAGACATTTAAGGAGATATTTCTTGCACACAAAAGATACATTCCAATGAGCAAGAAACATTTCAAGGGAACGATTGACCATCTGTTGTTAACTAAAAGTTAAAGATAATATCGAACTAAAAGAAAAAGCGTATAATTATGCAAAGCCAAGTGACAAATCAGAAGATTGGACAGAATATAAAAAGCAGATTAATAAGGAGGGAACTAATAGACAATTAGAGTGTGAGAGAAAGAATTAACAAATCGAGTGTTGGTTCTTTAGATATGCAGTCTAGGCAAAGGGTCAGAAAGACCCTTTTTCTGAAGAAGGGTCCTGACTTGAAACATCAACATTCCTGCTCGTCTGCTGCTGCCTGGCCTGCTGTGTTCCTCCAACGACAGAACAGTTTCTTCATATCTATCAGGGAAAATATTACAACACGGCGCTTAGAAAATTTCAATGTAGGTAACTTAATTTCAGTGGAGTTAACATGGTGCTGTGAAAGGGGAATCATGTTTAATCAATTCATTGGAGGTCCTTGAGGAAGTGACATATGCTATGGATAAAGAGGAATGCACCGTACTTAGATTTTCAGAAGGCATTTGATAAGGAGCTTCCACATCAAAGGTCATTGTGGAAAATACAAGTGTGTGGACAAAAGATTGGCTGTCTACAGGAAACAGAGTTGGTGTAAATGGATTTTTTTTATTGGCAAGCAATAACAAGTGGTGTGGCACAGGGATCACTACTGGGACCTCAACTCTTTACAATTTATACAAATATTTGGATGAATGAGCCAAGGTATGGTAGCTAAATTTGCTGATGTAGGAAAGTGAGTTGTGGAAGTTACATGACGAGCTAGAAATAGGCTCAGTGAGTGGGCAAAAACATGACAAATGGAGGAAAATGTGAGAAAATTTGAAACTCTCCTTCTTAGCAGAAAGAATTTTAAGCAGATTATTTATACTGCGAGAGGTTGCACAGCTCTGAGGTGCAGCATGATCTGGGTGTCCAAGTATGTGAATCACAGAAGATTAGTAAAGAGGTATAGCTAGTAAACAGGAAGCTAATACAACATTATGGTTTATTGTGAGGGGAATGCAGAGACAGGGAGGTTGTGGTTTATTGTGAGGGGAATGCAGAGACAGGGAGGTTGTGGTTTATTGTGAGGGGAATGCAGAGACAGGGAGGTTGTGGTTTATTGTGAGGGGAATTGAATGCAGGAGTAGGGAGGTTATGCTTCAGTTAAACTGTGTACAATACTGGTCACCGTACTTACTGAGGGATGTTAATATGTTGGAAACAGTTTAGTAACATAGAACAGGGCAGCGCAGAAACAGGCCCTACAGCAAACAATGTTATGCCATACATGATGCTAAATTAAACTAATCCTTCATGTCTGCCCTTGGTCCACATCCCTCTATTCCTTGCATATTCCTGTTCCTATCTAAAAGTCACTTAAATGCTCCTATCACATCTGCCTCCACCACCACCCTGACAGTTTGTTCCAGAAACCAACCATGCTCTGTGTAAAAAACTTGCCCCTCACATATTCTTTGAACTTTCTCCCTTCACCTTCAATGCATGCCTCCTAGAATTAGATATTTCAGCTCTGGGAGAAATATTCTGACTGCCAACCCTATCTATGTATCTCATAATTTTGTAGATTTTTATCAAGTTTCCCATCAGCCTCTGCTGTTCCAGAAGAAACGACCTAATTTTTTTCCGGCCTCTCCTTATAGCTCATGTCTTCTAATCCAGGCAATATTCTGGAAAACATCTTCTGAGCCTTCTTCAAATCCTTCACGTCATTTCTGTAATGTGGAGACCAGAATTGAACGCAGTATTCTTAACTGTGGCCTAACCATAGTCTTGTAAAGCTGCAACACAACATCCTGACTCTTGTACTTAATTACCCAATTGATAAAGGCAAACATACCATACACCTTCTTTTCCATCCTATTTACTTGTGTGGCCACTTTCAGGGAGCTATGGACTTGAACCCCAAGGTCCCTCTGTACATCAATGCTGTTCAGAATCCTGCCATTAACTGTATAACTTCTCCTTAACATTTGATCTCTCAACATGCAGCACCTCACACCTGGATTAATGTACAGCTACCATTTCACCACCCATATCTGCAACTGAACTATATCCTGCTGTATCCTTCAACAACTTTCTACACTTTCCACAATTCCACTGATCTTTTTGTTATTTGCAAATGTACTAACCCACCCATCTACATTGTCATCCAAGTAATTTATATATATCACAAACAGCAGAGGTCCCCATACAGATCCCTGAGGAACACCACTAGTCACAGACCTCCACCCAGAAAAACAACCTTCCACCACTACCCTCTGCCTTCTATGAGCAAGGCAATCTGAATCGACATGGCCAAGTCACTTTGGATCCCATGCATCTTAATCTTCTGGATGAGCCTACCATGAGGGACTTTGTCAAAAGTCTTGCTAAAATCTGTATAAACAACATCCACTGCTGTACCCTCATCAAATATCTTTGTTGCCTCGTTCAAAATCTCAATCAAGTTAGTAAGATGTGACCTGCCCCACACAAAGCCATGTTGTTTGTCCCTAATTAGGACATGCTTTTTCAAATGCTCTCCAGAGATTCACCAGTCTGCAGTTTCCTGGGTATCCCTATTTCCCTTCTTGGACAGAGGAACAGCATTAGCTACTTGCCAGTTCTCCCGGACCTCTCCAGTGGCTAGTGAGGATATGAGATCTTGGTCAAGGCCCCAACGATCTCCCATCTCGCCCCTCTCAATAACCTGGGGTAGATACCAATGGGTCCTGGGGACTTATCCACCTTAATGCTCTCCAACAGATCCAACACCACTTTTCTTGGTCTCAAAATGCTCTAGCATATTAGCATGCTCCACACTAATCTCACTGTCTTCTATATCCTTCTCCTGGGGGAATACCAACGCAAAGTAATTTAGAATCTCGCCCACATTGTCTGCCTCTGAACACAAATTCTCTCCTTTATGCTTGAATGGTCCTACCTTCTCCCTAGTTATCCTCCTGTTTTTAATGTATGTGTAGAATGCCTTGAGATTTTCTTTAACCCTACTTGACAAGGTCATTTCATGGCCCCTTCTTACTCTCCTAATTCGCTGCAGTTCAGTGCGTTTACAAGACTAATACCTGGAATGAGCAGGTAACCTTATGAGGAAAGGTTAACCAGGGTGGGCCTGTATCCTTTGGAGTTTAGAAGATTCAGAGGTAATTTAGTTGAAACATAGAAGCTTCTGAGGGCTCTTGACTGGGTGGATGTTGAAAGGATGTTTCCTCTTGTATGGGAGAATCTAGAGCTAGAGATCACTATTTAAAAATAAAGGGTCATCCTTTTAAATCAGAGCAGGAAAAATGATTGCTCACAGAGAGCCACAAGTCTTTGGAACTCTCTTCAAGGGGCAGTGGAAGCAAAGTCTTTCAATCTTCTACAGGCTGAGGTGGAAAGGCAACAGGGTTGGGGAGATGGCCAGAAAAGTTAATGGGGTTAGGGGCAAAATGGAATAAATCAGACCACTTATTAAATGGTGCAGCAGACTCAAGAGGACTGTATGGCCTGCTCTTGTTCCTAATTCATGTTCATGTGAGTTCGTAGGACAGTCACTAATAAATCCCACTGAGAATTCTGGAGTAGTGTCTTCACCAAGAGAGCAGGGAGATCTGGATCTCATTGTCACAGGGAGTGAGCAAGGGGAATAGTATTAATACATTGAAGGGGGAAAGCTAATGCGGAGAAGGGAATAGAGGGTTATGGTGGTAGATTTACATGAGAAAAAATGGATAATCAGTGCCAGCAGGGACTGGTTGGGTGAATGGTCTGTTTCTGTGTCGTACATCCCATGTCTATAACTTACATCCTTCCCAAACCATAGCTATTGTCATCCTGAGTGTGGCCTATTTAACCTTTTGCCAATTTGGATGTCAAGCCTGATTGCTCAGTGCTTCACCACAGTTCCTTTAATTAAATCTGAAAGTCTCTGTTCAGCAGCATCGTCAGTTGTTCATGACAGTTGGGCTTTTGACACAGAAAAATAAAGGTTCAATGTTAAGACCAGCTCTTAGAAGACCACTTGCAGGTGTAATCAAATTAATAATGCCCATGGAGATATCTCTGAGATTGCAAGTAATGCTTACACACCAATTAACTATTCATCTTCCTGCTCAAATACAGTTCCACTGTTTTGACTGTAATTCTCTTAGTGTTCTGAGTGTCATCCCTATTGCTCCAAGTTGAGTAGTGACCATGGGAACTGTTAGCAAGATGATTAAACGCTAAGTCCTTCAAAAACAATTATCAGCATCAAGTCTGATAATATTCCATACTGCGAAATGTGATCTGTTTAGA
Source organism: Ginglymostoma cirratum (assembly GCA_024137785.1). Classification (NCBI taxonomy): domain Eukaryota; kingdom Metazoa; phylum Chordata; class Chondrichthyes; order Orectolobiformes; family Ginglymostomatidae; genus Ginglymostoma; species Ginglymostoma cirratum. Next base: position 151,752 of record JAHRHZ010000189.1, on the reverse strand, counting down.
GGATCTGTCAGGACCAGATTCTTCTTACTCTGAAAAAGAGAAAATGCTGGAGAAACTCAACTTGTCTGGCAACATCTGATGAGAGAGAAACAGTTAGCAGTTCTACTCTGGTACGACTCAGCTTAGAAGAGGAAACTTTGGTCCCAGTTTTCCTAAGGGGTACAGTCACAATGCCACTCGAGAAGATGGTGTTAGAACACAGAACAGTACAGCACAGTACAGGCCGTTTGCCCCACGATGTTGTGCCAAACTTTTACCCTAAACCTAAGGTCTATCTAACCTCCACCCCTACCTTATACTATCATTAATATGCCTATCTAATCGCCGCATAAATACCCCTAAAGAGGCCGACTCCACTACCCTCTCCGGCAATGCATTCCATGCCCCTACCACTCTCTGAATAAAGAACCTACCTCTGACATCTCCCCTATATCTACCTCCACTCACTTTAAAACTATGCCCCTTGTAATAGCTACCTCTACCCTAGGAAAAAGTCTCTGGCTGTCCACTCTATCTATACCTCTGATCATTTTGTACACCTCTATCAAGTCACCTCTCATCCTTCGTCGTTCTAAAGAGAAAAGCCCTAGGTCTCTCAACCATTCCTCGTAAGACCTTCCCTCCATTCCAGGCAACATCCTGGTAAATCTCCTCTGCACCTTTTCCAACACTTCCACATCTTTCCTGTAACGAGGTGACCAGAACTGGACACAATACTCCAGATGTGGCCGAACCAGGCTTTTGTATAGCTGGAGCATAAATTCGCGGCTCTTGAACTCAATCCCTCTATTAATGAAAGCTAACACACCATATGCCTTGTCAACAACTCTATCCACCTTTCAGGGAACTGTGGACATGAACCCCAAGATCCCTCTGCTCCTCCACACTGCCAAGAATCTTTCTGTTAAACTTGTATTCTGCTTTCAAGTTTGTTCTTCCAAAATGAATCACCTCACACTTTTCAGGGTTAAACTCCATCTGCCACGTCTCAGCCTGGCTCTGCATCTTATCAATGTAGTCCATCTGTCCATTGGAGTTTTCCGAGGCAGTTCCGTCAGTGTCTGCTACACGTGCTCCTGATGTGGAACTCTCACCTCTGCTGTAGAAATGATTATCTGCCCATTGGAAAATCCCAAACGTTTACTCTGTTTCTGTCTCTCTGCAGATGCTGCCAGACCTGCTGAATTTCTTCAGCACTTTCTGCTTTTATTTCATAACTCCAGCATCCATGGTATTTTGCTTTCATTCCCCCTTGGCTTCTTCTGTTGCCTGACCTGGGAATGGTAACATTTATTTCAGAGATAGTAGGAACTGCAGATATCCTGCTCCTATGATGCTGCTTGGCCTGCTGTGTTCATCCAGCTCTAAACCTTGTTAACTCATGGTAACATTTATTCTCCATTTCACTTGTTCTGGGGATTTCTGCATCACTGAGAAAAATTTGCCTCCTGTCAATTACGCGATGTCACATATCCATCAATCTCCCTGTGCTATGACCTGTCTCTCTCCAGAAAGGTCAGTGTCTTCAGAACTTGCATGTTCGTTCCTGTGCGAAAGAGGCAATGTACCACAGACAAAGCAGTTCAGTCTATCTGGCCCGTGCCTGCTGTTTGATAGAGCTATTTAATTCATTCGAGAAATTGAGACATTTTTCAATTTTAAAGGCATGTAGGGGTATGGATGGTTGAGACAGATAATTGAACAGGAAAGTAGGCTCAAAAGGTCCAAATGGCCTACTCCTGTTTCCTGGAATGGATATTTTAGCTATGTTGAGAGGCTGGATAAAACCAAGTTGTTTTCTTTGGAGCAGAGAAGGTTGTGGGAGGATTTGATATGTATAACATTATGAGGACAAGGACTGGGTGAAAAGAAGGCAGTTGTTCCTCTTAGTAAATGGGTCAATAACAAGGAGACACAATTTTCAAGCACATTGCCTCTTTCACACAGGGACGAACATGCAAGTTCTGAAGACACTGGCCAGTTAATTATGGAAGACGGGAGGTTTAGAGAGGATTTGAGTAAAATGTTTTCATCCAGAGAGTGATGGGGATCTGGAATGCACTGCCTGGGGGCATAGATGAAGTGGGAAACTTCACAATCTTTAAAAAGTGCTTGGATGAGCACTTGAAGTGTCACAACATTCAAGGCTATGGGCCAAGTGTGGGAAAACGGTGGGTTGGCACAGACTCAATGGGCTGAAGGGTCTCTTCTGTGCTGTAGGATTCTATGACTGCTGCTCCTAGTTTCTTCCTTACATTTACTAAGTCCCAATCAATCCAAACATCAGATTAGAGCTGGGGAGGAAGGGGTGGGGTGGAGGATGCAGGTTCAAATCCCACCAAGGTGGCTAGTAGAATTTAAAATCAATAAATAAATTTGGAATTGAAAGTTATTTATGGGGATCGTGACTAGGACAACTATCATCAACTGTTGCAAAGATTCCATCTGGTTCACTAATGTCCTTTAGACAAGGAAATCTGCCATCCTTACTTTGCCCTGGCCTTCATGTGACTCCAGACCCACAGCAATATTAGAATCCCTACAGTGTGGAAACAGGCCCTTTGGCCCAGCAAGTCCACACTGACCCTTGGAGTATCCCACCCATCCCCCTATAACCCACACACCCCTGAACACTATGGGCAATTTAGCATGGCCAATCCACCTAGCCTGCACATCTTTGGACTGTGAGGGAAACTGGAGCACCCAGAGGAAACCCACACAGACATGGGGAGAATGTACAAACTCCACACAGACAGTCACCTGGGGCTGGAATTGAACCGGGGTCCCTGGCACTGAGAGGCTGCAGTGCTAACCACTGAGCCACTGTGCTGCCCCAATATGTTTAACTCTTAACCACCCTCTGAAATGGCTGAATGAGACACCTAGTTCAAGGGCAATTAGGGATGGGTCATAATTGCCAGTCTTCCATAGTAATGCCCTTTTGGGGATGCTCTACCTGACCAGCAGCTGACCCTGGGTGACAGCACCTTTGACTTGGCGCCAGATCAAATAAGCATCAAGAGAGTTGTAAAGAATACCAAAATAGATTGCTGGATCCTAATTGGCATCTTTCTTCGAGGTCAGGTCCTACTCCGTAGGAGAGACCAATCCGTGTTTCAATTCTTCAAAAGATCTCACTAAAACCTATGGTCTGGTCATTTGTCACATTGATGTTTGTGGACTTGTCATGTGTGAAAATTGGCAGCTGCATTGCCTACATTACAACAGCACCTAGAATCGTAGAATCATACAATGCAGAAGCGGCCCTTTGGCCCATCAAGTCTGTATTGCCAAAGCTACACTAAATCTACACTAATTCTCACTTCCCTGCACTAAGCCCATAGCTTTGAATGTTATGACACTTCAAGTGCTCATCCAAGTTGCTGATAATGCCAAGGTCATGGGTTCATTCCACATACTGACCAAGTCTGTAGGCTTCATTTATGAGCAGCACGGTGGCTTAGTGGTTAGTGCCTCACTGTGCCAAGGATCCAGCTTCAATCCCACCCTTGGGTGACTGTGTGGAGTTTGCACATTCTCACAGTGTCTGTGTGGGTGTTCACTGGGCACTCTGGTTTCTTCCCACAGTCCAAAGATGTGCAAGTTAGGTGGATTAGTATTGCTAAATAAGCTACAATGTTCAGGAATGCGTAGGTTAGGTATGTTAGCCTTGGGAAATGCATGGTTATAGTTGTAGGGTGGGGAGATGGGTCTGAGTGGAATGCTCTTTGGTGTGGACTTGTTGGGTCAAATAGCCTGTTTCCATACTGTAGGGATTCTATTGTCTATGAAGTATGTTTTAGAGGTTGTAAGGTTTTCCATCTCAACTGCTCTCCCAGGCGGTGCTTTTCAGACCCCTACTATACTTCTCATATAGTCATCCATCCATTTAATCTCAATGTTTGTATTATGCCCCTACATTTTTAAGAGGCCCTAGCTGGCTGTAGATATTCAAATCATATCACCCGATTTTAATTCTTGACATCTTCGTAACCCAAAGTGACTTTATAAAGTACAAATACAGACCTAAAAAGGCTGCAGTGAACATCTAACCAACTTGAGCCCAACCAGTGAAAGGGTCAGTAAGCAGGGATCAGTCAAATTTCCCAGTGCCTTAAAAGGCCCTGGAACTCAGATCTCTATCACACTTCTGATTCGCTTTCTATAAGTTAGGCATGGAGATGAAAGTCACCTCCAATATGAAAAAAAAAGACAATGGAGCTAGACTCTGGATTACACACCAAGGTTTATTTTAGCAGCTACTTTCCAGCACCCAGAGACAAAAATGGATATGTCACTGAGAATTAGAAGACAATCTCTCTCTGCCTGTTTGTTTCTTGGCTGCAAAAACATTTGTTTGGTGAAAAGCAACATGGAATGATAACTGTTAGCAATGTTAGCAAGCAAGATAAAAGATTAACAGGCAAGATAAAAGAAAACGCAAAGATTTCTTATTTGTATAAAAAACCAAAGGAAATTGTGGGACCTATCAGAGATGAAGAAGGGAAACTTGTCCGACGATGCAGAAGATATAGGAAGATTTTAAATTAACTTTTTGTCTCTGGCTTCACACAGGGAAGGGATGATGGGGATATAGTAATCCAAGAGGGCAGCATGAAATATTGGTCCAAATAATCATAACAAGAGAGGAAGGGAGGTTGTTGACTTGCTCGCCGAGCTGGCTTGTGCTTGTTCTCATGCAGACGTTTCGTCACTGTGCTAGGTGACATCATCAGTGGCACCTCCGATGAAGCAATGTTATTCTACTCCATTTGGAATTTATACTGTCTGGCCTGTTATGGTGAATAGTGTCATTTCTGGTTTTGATCTGTACGGGTTTGTATATGGGGTCCGATTCTATATGTTTGTTGATTGCATTATGGGTGGAGAACCATGCCTCTAGGAATTCCCAGGCGTATCTACAATTCCAAGAGGCATGGTTCTCCACCCGTAATGCAATCAACAAGCACATAGAATTGGACCCCATATACAAACCCGTACAGATCAAAACCGGAAATGACACTATTCACCATAACGGACCAAACAGTATAAATTCCAAATGGAGTAGAATAACATTGCTTCATCGGAGGTTCCACTGATGATGTCACCTAGCACAGTGGCAAAACGTCTGCATGAGAACAAGCCAGCTCAGCGAGCAAGTCAACAACCTCATCCACTACCCAAGCTACAGATTTTTGCCAAAACATTGAAGAGGGGAAGTGTTAGAGCAGTTGGAATCCTTGAAAGTGATAAGTCATCAGGGCTGGATGGATTGTTCTCTAGGATGTTGAAGGAAGTCAGGGAGGAAATAACAGCTGCTGTGAAGATTATTCTCCAACCTTTGCCAGTCACAGGTGAGGTGCCAGAGGAATGCATATGTGGTTCCACTGTTTAAAGAGGGTGCAAAGGAAATGCCAAACAATTAAAGACCAGGTAGTCTTTCTTCAGTGGTGGGCAAATAATTAGTCAAGGATTGTCAGCATGGCTTTGTTAAGGAAGGTCACGCCTTACAAATTTAATTGAATTTCTTTGAGTAAATGACAAGGAAGATTGATGAGGGTTGCACAGTGGATGTTGTCTACATGGATTTTAGTAAGGCATGTAACAAGGTCCCTCATGGAGGACTGGTCAAAAATGTAACAGACCGTGAGATACAGGGTACTGTATTGAATTGGATCCAGAGTTGGCTTAGTAACAGGAAACAAAGGGTATTGCTGGATGACTACTCTTGCAAATGGAAGGTTGGTTTCAACTGGTGTTCCACAGGGCTCGGTGTTGGGACCCCTGCTCTTTCTTTTGTACATTAATGATTTGGACTTGAACACAGGGGTCACAATTGGGAAATTTGCAGATGATGCAAAAATTGGCTGTGTGGTAGAAAGTGTAGAGGATAGCTGTAAGCTCAAAAATGATATAGATTGGTTGGTGGAGTGGGCAAGAACATGGTAGTTGGAATTAAACGCTGATAAGTGTGAGGTAATGCATTTACAGAGGTCAAACAGAAAAAACAGAAATACACAATAAATGGGAATATACTGTGAGGCATGGATAAAGTGATAGATCTTGGTATGGAAGTGCACAGGCCCTTAAAGTTAGCCATATAGGTAGATAAGGTTATAAAGACCTTATGGGATGCTCTCTTTCAGAAAGCATGCAGAAAATACAAAAGAAGGGATATAATAACAAAACAGTCTAAGACCCTGCTGAGGGCATACCTAGAGTATTGTGTGAGGTTCTGCTCATCAAAATACAAAGAAGGATGTAATTGTTGCGGAGAGAGTGCAGAGAAGATTTAAAAGAATGTTGCCGGGGCTGAAGAATTGCAGCTCCAAGGAGAGATTGATGTTGTTTTTCTTGGAACAGAGAAGGCTGAGGGGCAACAGGATTGAGGTGTAAAACATTGTGAGGGGTAGAGATTGTGTAGACAGGAAGAACCTGTGTGCCTTGGCAGAGAGTTCAAAAACCAGGGGTCATAAATTCAATCTCAGTGAAAGAAGGATTAGAGGGATGTGAGGAAAATCCTTTTGTTTTATGCAGCAGATGGGTGCGTGTGGGGAATTCACTGCCTGGGTGGATTGCGGAGGCAGCGACCCTAATATCTTTTTAAAAAAGTACCTGGACCTGCACCTTAATTACTGTAAGCTGCTGGGCTATGGGTTGTGTGCAAGAATATTGAATTAGAAAGGGCATCTGGGTGTCTTTGGGTTGGCATGGACAAGATGGGCCAAATCACCTGCTTCTGTGCTGTATCATTTCTATGGTTTCTATGTTCATGGAGCACTCGTGATCTCCAAACTTTGCCAAGCTTGTAGAAAGAAACAAGCCAACCGCAAGACGAGCAGGACTCGGGTGTAAAATCTAATACCTCAAGGAATCTAGAAACATTAATCTGTGATGGCCTTTGTCTTCATGTATGTACAGACACGCAAACTTCTTTATAAACGTATTACCTTGTCTGTGCATGTGTCTTATCTCATTGCTTTTATTAATTTCTTTGGAGTTAGTAGGTAAAAACAAACCTCTTTCTTTTACTCAAGAAACTCATGTTTTTGTTCCTTAATTTTGATCTAGTCAGTTACATTTCAATTTAGGTTTGATCGGGGAATGCTAAATAATAGAGGAAAATAGTTGCTGCGATCAACTGAGGCAAAAAGAAAGGAGCCAATTCCCCCTCCGCACTGGGCCTTATACTCAGTAACAGTGACTCTGAATAGTTATTCATACCAGTCATAAACTTTCTTAAATATTACGCGTTATTTTGATCGCAGCTGATGTTACTATTGGGTAAGTCAGATGCTAGACTGAAATCTGGCTTTACAGATCATAGTTGGTGTTTACTTTTAAATTTAACTTTGTGATCTTTCATGAGAGCTTCACCAAAGCTGCAAATTTGGTTTCAACAACAGAACAGAAGTTTAGTGCACAGAAAAAAAAAAGATAAAATGAAACTGGATTATTTACATACCACACAACTTGAAATATTTTGAATAGCAGAACAAAATCACATCTATTCCCACTACCATCACTTTACTGTGCTCAAATAGCAGAAAGAATTATGTTTTCTATCACATCTACAAGTCTGAATTAACTGTTTCTTTTCATTGCGGGTTTTGAGAGCTTAGCCTTTCCCTTGATTATTCACACAATTGAATTTTCTTAACTTCAAATTACTGGAATTTTCAGACTAAAACCCTTACACTGATGTAGTTTATTTCTTATCCGTTCTGAACCAACTCCTTTCTCCCAGAGAAAATATTCTTACATCTAACCCCAGCCTAGTCTTCTGTAAACAGAAACCATAACTTTCCAATCTATTCCAACTTTTTCTCCAAGTTTGTACCAGTTCTTGATTCTTATTTGCTCTTTCTCTGATTGTAAAGCTCTTGGAATAAAAACAAATTCCATTATCACACCAGGAGACTGCTCCATCTGCTCTCCCACACAATGATTTGAAATAATACTCCAGGAAGATTGATAATTAATCAAAAACCTCTTCATGCACACAAACTATAATCCACGTACCACTACTTCAAAATCCAGTACCAAAATCAATTATATTCACACATCAAACTTTTTATTAACGGGCACCTATGGGGACCAGGAGTGTACCAGTCCATCAAAGATTCCGGTTGATCAAGAGGTTCAGATAATCGATGTAAAAGCACACAGTAAGTAATAGAAATGCAATGCAGGGGGTATACATTTCACTATAATACTTTACTTACAGAATAACTCACTTAAATTATGGTGTAACTTTGCCTTAAATAAATCTTACAGGCAGAGAGCCTTCTCACTAACACCCTTAAACTGAATAATTGGACATCGTGGAGATCATATTAATACCGTAATTCGGTATTTGAGGCAAACTTCCAATATTTGAGATATATCATTTTTGCTGGTTTATCAAGATTGCCAATTCATAAGTTGCCAGTTAAAACAAAGCTGTGTATGTAAACACACACCTTACATCACAATTTTCTTTCTTATTCATTCATGGCATCTGGGTGTTGCTGGCATTGCGTTTGGAGTCACATGTAGGCCAGATTGTGTAAAGGTCGGCAGATTTTCTTCCCAAAAGGATGTTAGTGAAACAGATGGGTTTATAGAATAATGGGCAATCGTTGCAGGGTCACCATTAGACTAGCGTTAAATTACAAACTGTTATTTTAATTCAGACTTCACCTCCTGCCATGGTAGTATTTGACCCCATGTCCCTAAACATTAGCTCAAGGTTCTGAATTACTGGTCTACTGACATGACAATTACTTTAAATGCAAACAATCCAGGCTCAGCGAGATCTTGCTGTAGAGTGGGTAGTTCTTCTGTCTCTGACCCAAGAGCTCTGAGTTCAAATATCACTACAGAATCTGATGAATAGAGACAGTACGTCATAATGTGGAAAATCAAGAAATTAAAGAGCTTCAATTCCGGACCAATAGCAGGCAGTAAAAATGGTAGCGCTGTGTGGTGATCCCTCACCGCGCTATAAAGATTCCATGAGCCAATTCTGCCATTGATCAGTCTTACCCGTGGTCCAAGGGACTATCATATAACACAAGGGTAGGAAAGAGTGAGAGCATTGCACTTCTGATGAATTAGCACAGCACAAAGGACAAAATGGTCTTCAGTTATGCTGGGTGACTCAGTAATAAACACGTTGAAGTTGCCAATGAGAGAACTGATGGAATCAGGCCTAATACTGATTAAGCAATTTTAATATCGACTGGAGAATCCCCTGAAACTCACACTGGGTTGGTGGAGGAGGGGAGAAGGAGGCAAAAATCAGACAACACTTGATTGATTGGTTTTACAGCGGAGAAAGTTGTAAATACATTGGAGGTGGTTCAGAAGAGGTTTACCAGATTGATTACTCTAAGAAGAAAAGTCAGAGTGGGCTTGTTTCCACTGAAATTTAGAAATTTCTTGATTGACTTGACAGGGTGGATGTGAGAAAGACATTTCCTCCTGTGGATCAGCCCAAAACTAGGGGGCAACGTTTTAAAATTAGGGGTCATTCCTTTCAGGACAGAGGCGAGGAGAATTTCTTTCTCTCGGAGAATTGTATGAGTTTTCGTCATAGAGTCACAGAGATCTACAGCCATTAATGAGGCTTTTTAGCCCATTGAGTCTGTGTCACTCAAAAACAACCTCCCACCTACTTTGATCCTATTTCCCAGCACTTTTCCCATAGCCTTGTATGTCTTGGCATTGCGAGTGCACATCTAAATACTTCTTTAATGTTGTGAGGGTTTCTACCCCTACAACCCTCAGTGGCAGTAAGTTCCAGATTCCAACCACCTTCTAGGCGTCCTCCAAACCTTCTGCCCCTTACCCCCTGATTACTGACCCCTCCTCCCCCACCCCCATCAAGGAGAAAAGTGTCTTCCTATCAATGCCCCTCAATTTTACACATCTCAATCATGTCCCTTCTTAAACTTCCTGTTCTTTCAGGTAAACACTCCAGTCTGTCCACTCTCTCTTCATAACTGAAACTCTCCAGCCCAGGGCAACATTCTGATAAATCTCCTCTGCACCCTCTCCAGTGCTATCACATCCCTCTTATAATCTCAGAACACAATTGTCTAGCTGTGGCCCAACCAAACTTTTATTCATGTTCCAGCATAACCTCCCTGCCCTTTAATTGTATGCCTTAGCTAATAAGCCCACATGCCTTCGTAAAAACTTTACTCACCTGCCGTGATATTTTAAGAGACTGGTGGACATGCATACTAAAGTCCCTGTGATCCTCGGTGCTTCTCAGGGCTCTACTGTTCATTGTGTATTCCCTTGCCTTGTTTGTCCTGCTCAACTGCATCACGTCTCATTTATCCGGATTGAATTCCATTTGCCGCTGATCACCTCATGGGACCAGCCTGTTCATATCCTGCTGTAATCTAACAATATCCTTCTAGTGAGACGCATATTTACATGTCACCAATTTTTGCATCACCTGCAAGCTGACAGATCAGCCCTGCTACATTATAGTCAGTTTCATCTGCAGACGGGTTGTTCTGAGGAATGGGAGAGTTGTCTTCATCGATATTTTGTGAGGTCAAAAGAATCAATCTGGACAACAGACAGATGTTGACTTCTTCCTTTGCCTCGTTTAGCAGATGAAGCACTCTGGGTCCATCCACCTAGGCAGCATCTCTGGAATGAGGCAAAGCATTCGTCTCCCCCGTGGAGTCTTGCCGAGTGTCACATGGCACGCCAGGTCATGTGACATCGGTAACCAGCCTTCCAAATAGTTCTTCCGCTACCTTGGGACATCCCCAAGGTGCGAGAGGAAAACAAAGATATGTCTCCTGCCTTCTGTACCACCACAAATTCACAAAAGCAGAGGGTGATTGCAACAAGGTCAGCCATTCAGCCCATCATCATCCATCAAGGATAAACTCCCAAAGGCCTGCATCTGTGTCCTCCAGGGGCATGAACTTTCAATTCCTGGTCTAAATTTTCAATAGAAACCCTACAGTGTGGAAACAGACCCTTTGGCCCAACAAGTCCACACTGATCCACAGAGCATCCCACCCAGACCCATCCCCCTAATCTACACATCCCTGAACACTACATGCAATTAAGCATGGCCAATCCACCTAGCCTGCATATCTTTGGACAGTGGGAGGAAACCAGAACACCCGGAAGAAACCCACACAGACACAGGGAGAACGTACAAATTCCACATAGACAATCACCCGAGTGGGGAAATCGAACCCAGGCCCCTGGCACTGTGAGGCAGCAATGCTAACCACTGAGCCACTGTGCCACCCTCATAGTGTCTTGCCTTTCATTTAAGTCTCCAGTTCTTGTCAAGCTAGTTCAGTGTCAAGCTAGTTTTCTCTGATGTGTGTTTCTCCCCCCTCCCCCCAACTTTAGCATGGCGTATTAACACCACGCATTAATGCCAAATTTGTTGATTGTTACATGCACAATTAGATGAACATCAGCATGATCATCGATTTCCCAGCCATTACCAGTGGTAGAAGTAGATCCATCTGGGTGGAAAAACAAAAGGTTTAGTTGGGTAGAATACTCTGCAGCACTGGGGAGATATAGAATGACTGATTTAATGTTTCAGATTAGTGATCAGAATCGAGGAAAAGGACATGCAAGGACATTGACAAATTGTTGGGAGTGGGTGGATGAGGTTCATTGCAAAGAAGTTTGCGGTGGTGCATTTTGAATAAGAACATTGAAAGCCAATATAAAATAGGAAGCACAATTCCAAAGAGGGTGCAGAAGCCAAGTGACCTGGAGGAATACGTGCTCAGATCATTAAATGTAGCAGGACTGGTGGAGAGAGCAATTCATAAAGAACACAGCGCTCTCAGCTTTATTAATACGGGCATTGAATACAAGAATGAGGAGGTGACATCGAACTTGTAGGAAGACACTTGTTCGACCTCGGTTGGAATATTTTGTACAGCTGTGGGTGCCACATTATACGGAAGATGTTAATACATTGGAGAATGTAGAAGCAATTTACAAGAATGACCCCAGGACGGAGAAACTTCAGTGATGAAGGTAGATTGAAGAGCATACAACATAGAATTGTACAGAACAGGAATGGGCCCTTCAGCCCACGATGTTATGCCAAACGTGACATCAAATTAAATTAATCCCTTCTGCTGCCCCTTGATCCATATCCCTCCATTCTTTGCATATTCTAAAAGTCCCTTAAATGCCCCTGTCATTTCTGTCTCCAGCTCTACCCCTGGCAGCACGTTCCAGACTTATACCATTCTCTGTAAAAAAAAAACTTGCCCCTCTCATCTCCTTTGAATTTTCTCTGTCACCTTAAATGCATGGCCCTAGTATTAGATGTTTCAACTCTGGAACAAAGATTCTGACCATCAACCCTATCGATGGAGCTCATAACTTTATAGACTTCTATCAGGTATCCCCTCAACCTCTGCCATTCCAGAGAAAACAACCCTAGTTTTTCTAGTCTCTCCTTATAGCTCATACGCTTTAATCCAGGGCGACCACCAAACCATCATCACCCTCCGAGCACCAAACCATCATCAGCTCCAATCCCAACCACACCATAAAACCCGCGGACAAGGGAGGGGCAGTCGTAGTATGGCGCACTGACCTCTACATTGCTGAGGCCAGGCGCCAACTCTCTGACACCTCCTCCTACCGCCCCCTAGATCATGACCCCACCCCCGAGCACCAAACCATCATCATCCCAAACCATCCACAACCTCATCACCTCAGGTGACCTCCCACCCACCACCTCCAACCTCATCGTTCCCCAACCCCGCACCGCCCGCTTCTATCTCCTCCCCAAAATCCACAAACCTGAATGCCCTGGTCGACCCATTGTCTCCGCCTGCTCCTGCCCCGCCGAACTCATCTCCACCTACCTAGACTCCATTTTCACCCCCTTGGTCCAGGAACTCCCTACCTACGTCCGTGACACCACCCACGCCCTCCACCTCCTCAAGAACTTCCAATTCCCCGCTCCCCAACACCTCATTTTTACTATGGACGTCCAGTCCCTATACACCTGCATTCCCCATGCTGATGGCCTAAAGGCCCTCCGCTTCTTCCTGTCCCACAGAACTGACCAATCCCCCTCCACCGACACCCTCATCCGCTTAGTCGAACTCATCCTCACCCTCAACAACTTCTCTTTCAATTCCTCCCACTTCCTACAGACAAAGGGGGTGGCCGTGGGTACCCGCATGGGCCCAAGCTATGCCTGCCTCTTTGTAGGTTATGTGGAACAATCCCTCTTCCGTACCTACACTGGCCCTAAACCCCATCTCTTCCTCCATTACATTGATGACTGCATCGGCGCCGCCTCGTGCTCCCACGAGGAGCTCGAACAGTTCATCCACTTCACCAACACCTTCCACCCCAACCTGAAGTTCACCTGGACCATCTCCAACACTTCTCTCTCCTTCCTGGACCTCTCTGTCTCCATCTCGGGCAACCACCTAGAAACAGATGTCCATTTCAAGCCCACTGACTCCCACAGCTACCTGGAATACACCTCCTCCCACCCACCATCCTGCAAAAATGCCATCCCCTATTCCCAATTCCTTCACCTCCGCCGCATGTGCTCCCAGGATGAGACATTCCACTCCCGTACATCTCAAATGTCCTCATTCTTCAAGGACCGCAACTTCCCCCCCACAGCGGTCGAGAACGCCCTCGACCGTGTCTCCCGCATTTCCCGGAACACATCCCACACGCCCCGTCCCCGCAATAATAACCAAAAAAGAATCCCCCTCGTCCTCACGTACCACCCCAGCAACCTCCGGATCCAACGCATCATCCTCCGACACTTCCGCCATCTGCAATCAGACCCCACCACCAAAGACATTTTTCCCTCCCCACCCTTATCTGCCTTCCGGAGGGACCACTCCCTCCGCGACTCCCTTGTCCGCTCCACACTCCCCTCCAGCCCCACCACACCCGGCACTTTTCCTTGTAACCGCAGGAAGTGCTACACCTGTCCCCACACCTCCTCCCTCACCCCAATCCCAGGCCCCAAGAAGACTTTCCACATCAGGCAGATGTTCACCTGCACATCTGCCAATGTGGTATACTGCATCCGCTGTACCCGTTGTGGCTTCCTCTACATCGGGGAAACCAAGCGGAGGCTTGGGGACCGCTTTGCAGAACACGTGCGCTCAGTTCGCAACAAACAACTGCACCTCC
>JAHRHZ010000189.1:119170-134129 GCA_024137785.1 Ginglymostoma cirratum | reverse complement strand
ATACTCCCAGGTACCGATCCAAGCCCCAAGTTCATCTGCCTTATCTATTACACTTCTCGCATTAAAACAAATGCACCTGAGACCACCTGTCCCTTTGTGTTCATCATCTGCTCCCTGCCTACTCTTCCCTTTAATCTCGCTGACTCCATTATCTAGTTCCCTACAGGCTTTAGTTACTACCTCCTTTCTGTCCAATAACCTATCCAATATTTGGTTCCGATCCCCCTGCCGCATTAGTTTAAACCCTCCCCCACAGCTTTAGCAAAAGCACCCCCAAGGACATTGGTTCCAGTCCGGCCCAGGTGTAGACCGTCCAATTTGTGATAGTCCCACCCTCCCCAGAACCGGTCCCAATGTACCAAAAATCTGAACCCCTCCCTCCTGCACCATCTCTCAAGCCACGCATTCATCCTGGCTATTCTTTCATTTCTGCTCTGACTAGCACGTGGCACTGGTAGCAATCCTGAGATTACTACCTTCGAGGTCCTACTTTTTAAACTTGGCTCCTAACTCCCTAAATTCTGCTTGTAGGACCTCATCCCGTTTTCTACCTATATCATTGGTGTCAATATGCACCACGACAACTGGCTGTTCGCCCTCCCCCTTCAGAATGTCCTGCAGTCGATCTGAGACATCCCTGACCCGTGCACATGGGAGGCAACATACCATTCGGGAGCCACTGCCCAAATAAATGAAGGCCGCTCCCCCTCGAGGTAAGCTTTTTAAAAGTGGGGAAAAGTTACCTGCCCAGCAGCCTGCTGGTGCGCTCCTCCAGAAAATGAAGGCCGCTCCCCCTCGAGGTAAGCTTTTTAAAAGTGGGGAAAGCTTACCTTCCCGGCAGCCTGCTGGTGTTCTGTCTGTCTCTCTCTCTCTCTCTCTCGCTCCTCCCGAAAATGCAGTGCCTTACAGGGTTTAGTTACTATCTCCTTACTAACCTCCACAGAGTGCACTAACCTCCTCATTTGGTTCCCATCCCCCTGCCACATTAGTTTAAACCCTCCCGAACAGCGTTAGCAAAAGTAGCCCCTAGGACTGTGACAGGTTTTAGCATATGGACAACAAATCTGACTTCATAGTTCAAATCATGTTCAGAAATTAATCTGCAGGACAGACTAATACTGAGCCTCATCTTGTGAAGGGATATTAAATTGAAAGAGTGATATTATCTTCTGTAATATCTCTGGCCACTATATCCCTCCTTATTTCTGTAAGGTCCTCTAGTCCCTACAAGCCTTCCTATCTCTATACCATTACCATGACCCTACAAACCTTCCTATCTCTATACCGTTACCATGACCCTACAAACCTTCCTATCTCTATACTGTTACCATGACCCTACACTCCTCCCTATCTCTGGAATATCCTCCAGTACCTATACCCTTCCTATCTCTCTAATGTCCTACAATGCTCCGAGATCTCTGCACACTTCCAATTCCAGCTTCTTGATCATCCACCCAGTTCCCATTGCTTCACTATTAGTGGCCATGCCTTCAACTGCAGGGTTTGGATGGAGGCAAGATGAGCTTTGCAAATCCCTCCCAGTCCTCTACTCCTCTACCATTCTTTCAGACACTCCTTAAAACCTAATCCTTTGACAAAACAATGACTGTCTTACTGAATATCTGTTTATGAGACTCAGTGTTGAACAATAGTCACAGAGACCAACAGCACAGAAAAAGGCCCTTCAGCCCATCAAGTCTGCACTGGTCAAAAACAGCCATCTAACTATTCTAATCTGATTTCCCAGTTCTTAGACCTTGTATGCCTCAGTATCACAGGTGCACATCTAAATACTTCTTAAATGTTTTGAGGGAATCTGTCTCGACCATCCTGACAGGTAGTGAATTTCAGATTCCCACCAACCTTCAGGTGAAAAAGGTTTTCCTCTCACCTTCTCTAAGCGTCCTCACCCCTTTCCCTAAATCTATTTGATACCCCTTGTGTGCCTTTGGGCAGAGAACGTGCTATGTAAATATAATTTCTTGTTGCTGATTGTGGAACTGATGGGACACAAAGCAGGGAATTAATTTTGTGCGCAAAGGGCCTGAGGTGCCCAAGGCCTGTGAGCTGAGGTAGGCGAGCAAGCGACAGAGAGAGGGGACGTCACGTGGCCCGGGCATGGTCATTTAATGCATTATCCAATTAATGTTCCCCCACCAAGCTTTCACCAGGACAGCTTAATCCTGCAGACTGCGGAAGTTAGAACATCCCTCCTGAACCTGACAATGCACTGTAAATCAACTACCTTGTCACTTAGAGTGATGCGGTTGTCATGCAGCTACATGCCTCTGCAGTTTGTCTGTGCTAATTATCTGTGTCTTTCTATTTTCTTGCCTCCAGCGTCACTCAACCTGCACTCAAATATCACACTTAGTCACAGGTGATGTGTTATTCGATTGTTTTGGATGTAAGAACTTACGATACATCCCCCTGGTGACAAGATGTATGTGAACATCATCCTCCAAGCTCTCTCACCCCGCAGGGCACTCAAATGGGACTTCTTTCACATTGAGTTACACTGACTTGACTGCTCAGGAACAAGCCACTTGGGCCATCTGCACCATGCTGCTGCCCCTGCTCCATACCCTCTCTTCCTCACCTTAATTCCATTTGTCTCTTCCTCATGTGTTTATCCAGACCCCCTCCGCGCCTCACTGCCCCCACTTCAATATATCAGTAGACTCCAGTTGCCCATCCTTACCTCTCTACTTACTGTCCAGAACCCCAAACATTACTTTCCAAATGAGCCAGCGATTTATTTGCTCCCCAGTTTCAGTTCAGAACAATTCATTGCTGACAGTGCGACCTCCCTGGTATGCCGAGACCAAACGCACATCGAATGTTCTCTGTGCCAAGCACCTCCCTCCAGTTGACAACTTTTACTACCCGTCTTTCTCACCCTTTGCACCATTCCCACTCTGATTTCTCTGTCTTTGCTCCCTGCTCCAATCAAACCAAGAAGACCAGCACCTCATCAAAAACACCATAAGACACTTCACAGCTCTCCAGGCTCAACACCAGGTTCAACAATTTCATAATAATCACTGGATTGCCACCCGAGCCACCAGCAAATTGGCACAAGGTCAACAGGTTTAAGAGGTAAACACGTAACTCAATAACTGGTATGACAGAAATGGATTTGAATTCATGGGACATTGGCACGAGTACTGGGAAAGGAGGAAGCTGCCCCAATGGGGCAGGCTCCATCTGAATGATGCTGGAACTGGAGTCATTAGCAAATGGCAAAATTGGGCTGTGGGGATGGGAGTGCTCAGTGAGAGAGGTGGCATCAGACACTGAATTTATAAGCAAAAGACCAAGGGGTCGCATGCCACCTCGCTCAGTGACAGCTGAAGAAGGAACAAAACTCCGAAAGCTCGTATCTTCACATAAACCTGTGGACTATAAACTGTTTTTGTGATTTTTGTCCTTGTCCACCCTAGTCCAACACTGGCAGCTCCACGTCAGAATTGTGAGAGGCAATGGACAAGAGTTGATTGTGAGAATCTTTTTCTCGTGGCAGACCTATCTAAGACTAAGTTTAAGGTGAGGAGTAAGTGGTTTAGAGGAGATCTGAGAAAATATTTTTTCACCTACAGCGTGGTAAATATATGGCATGCACTGCCTGAGAGGGTGGTGGAGTCAGGTACTCTCACAACATCTAAGAGACATTACAGTGCAGTACAGGCCCTTTGGCCCTTGACGACATCTTAACAAGCACTTAAAATGCAGGGCATAGTAAGGTATGAAGCAAGTGCAGGTAACTGGCATTAGTGTATTTAGGTATTTGTTGGTCAGCATAAATGTGGTGGGCCAAAGGACCCGCTTCTATTCTGTGTGACTGTATGAATTTATGATGCTATCGTCCCTGCAGTTTAGAAAATGAGGGGGAATGTTCATAGAACCTATGGAATCCTAACAGGAATGGACATTGTAAATGCAGGAATGGTGCTCCTGATGACTGGGGAGTTCAGAACTAGAGGTCACGGACTAAGGATTTGGGGTAGGTCATTTAGGACTGAGATGAGGAGAAATGTCTTCACCCACACAGTGGTGAGCCTGAGGAATTTTCTGCCGCATTAAACATTTGAGGCCACAACATTGAATGTTTTGAAGAAAGAGGTAGGTATAGTTCTTAGGGCTAAAGGAATCACAGGGTATGGGGGTGAAAGCAGGAATAAGGCACAGTGTTGGATGATTGAAAGGCAGAGCAGGCTGGAAGGTCTGAATAGCCTACTCCTGCTCTCATTTTCTACGCTTCCATGAAAATGGCCATTGGTCTTTCAGCAAGCTGATAGTAACATGATGGGCTGAAAGGCCACTTCTGTGAGTCTGTTTTTGTTCCTGTCAGTTCTCTGACTATTCCAGTCAGCCTATACTGAGTTTATGTGGAGATCAGTAACGCAGAGAGTGCCCAAAGCAAGGTTCAATATGGGTTTAACTTAGCTTCCGTCTTCTCAGCTGCCTTACCCTCTATGACTGCACACTGGGCTGTTTAAATGATCTAATTGACTTGAGGCACCTCTATCACACTAAACCTCTCATATAGTATCAGAATTAATAAGAACCAGAAAGCTTTTAGCTGTGAGAAGGCCCTTGGCTTTAATGAGTGTTTTATAATTTGGCAATCAACGACGAAATTAAAAGTGACTGTACTGAGATCCCTCCTAGCAGAATTACAGACTTGTTGCAAAATAGACAATTTCACCAGTTGTGGGTGTACTTGATATCAAAGAGTGATCCAGTTCAAACTCTCCAACAGCTCACTCTCTCGTACCTGTGAAAAGCTCCCTTTCTGAAAAATTCTCTCAAAGCACCATTGTTGCCCACCCCTAACTGCCCTTGAATTGAGTGGCTTACAAGAGCCATTTCAGACTTGACCACATCGCTGCGGTTCTTGAATCACATGTAGGCCCAGACTGGATAAGGACAGCAGATTGCTTTCTCTGAAGGGGAACTGGGGGTTGAGGGGAGTAGCTTTATGACACTCACTGATGGTTGTCATGGTCATCATCACTAAGACTAGCTTTCAATTCCAGATTTATTAATTAGATTTAAATTCCACCAGTGACCATGGTGAGATTCAAACTTGTGAGACCAGAACATTAACCACTGAATTACCAGCCCTCTGATAGTACCACTAATAATATATCATCTAACCTTCAGTATTGCTAGGTCAAAATCCTAGGACTCTCTCCCTTACAGAACTGCAGGTGTCCTACAATGCCAAGATGGTGGCTTGCTTTCTGAAGGGCCAGTTAGGGAAAACTTCCAGCAATTAGGTTGGAAGCAGGAGAGCAGGGTGGTGGGTGGGGGGCTCGCTTTCAAAGCTACTTTGTGTTGGCCAAAGGGATCAGGCATTGGCATAGTCACCTATGGCCCATGATCCCTTGGTAAGCACAGGCCCCTCTGGCTGGGTGTAGCACCAGTCACCACCTTGACATAGCAAACAGTACGGATGAGGGTTCCAGTTGGAAAAGATTTGAGGCAGGGCCATGCTGGAAGGCAACTGAAAATGGAAACTGAAAGAACTGTGGATGCTGTAAATAAGGAACAAAAACAGAAGTTGCTGGAAAAGCTCAGCAGGTCTGGCAGCATCTGTGGAGGAGAAAACAGTTAACGTTTCGGGTCCGGTGACCCTTCCCCAGAACTGAAAATGGAAGCCTTGGTGATGAAGAAGACAACCCTGAAGATCGACTTCAGGTCAGAAAGGTCACTGAGGTTCCAAATGCAAACACACACCGACCAAGGGAATGGCCAAGAGCTAGAGAAAGGAACTTGTGACAAGGCCCAAAAGCAGAGGCTTTCTTTCCCTTTCAATCAGGAGGTGGGGACATAGCGTGAATTGTCCAATTGTGGTCAGGTACTGTGACAAGTCAGAGGCAGTAAAGGATTCAAGGGTGATGGTGCTGACTGGTCGAGCAAAGTGTATGGGGGAGACTTTGACATTGCATTCTCAGAGGATATTATCGAGTGCCAACAAATAGATGAGAATTAGCTGAAATTTGCTATGAATAAGGAATCCTTACTCAATATCACTTATATATTCACACCTCATTCAAAAAGATTTATATCCTCTGGCCTCACATTTCTGGAGACTACCAAAGTGATTAATTTAAAATTGAAATGCCAAAAATTAATTGGCTCATGTTGTTCTATTTCGGACTATGCAACTCAATCTGTTTCACATCCATCAAAATCCGTGGAGGCTTAAAACATATATAACATAGAACAGTACAACACAGGAACAGGCTCTTCAGCCCACTGCGCCTATGCCAACTATGATGTCATTTCTAAACTAATTCCGTTTGCCTTCATATGGTCTGTATCCCTCTATTTCTCGCCTGTTCATGTGTCTGTCTAAATGTCTCTTAAACTGAAGACATGTTAGCTGAAGTATCAACTTAGAATGTGACGGGAGGGACATTTGGAAAGACTTTTCGTGAAGGTAGTTTGCTGTTCTGGGGAAACATTTTGCCTTTGCAAAGAGCACTGAGTCTAAGACACTTTCAGAAGGGGGCTGTATGACTCATTTTGGGATTGCAATGAAGCTAAATAAGTTTGTATACAGACAGTTAGAGAGATGTCTTGCTGGTAGTGATAGCCTTTGTACTCTCTCTCCCTTCCTCCGAAATCCCCATCATCAAAAAATATAAACTCAAAACAAGCCTCGTCACTGCAATACTTGAAGGGAAAATTCCATCTCAACCCTACTGCCTCCAGCTATAAAGAATTCAGCCAGTCATTCCTGATCCAGGAAGATGTCCCAGTGCCAACAGCTTATGTGAAAGAGACTGTCAGATCAACGTTTGGGACAATCTGTGAATAACTCTTTTTCTGATATGAACTGTCACTCGATCGAAGTACTTTTAAGGTAACAATCTGTGGTATTTTTATTTTGTTTCCCTCAAACCTGGAGTTTGTGTGTGAGTGTTTCTTTTTATTCACTTGTGGGATGTGAACATTGCTGCCTGGCCAGCATTTATCGCACATCGCTAGTTGCCCCTTGAGAAGGTGGGCCAGATGGGATCTATCCTAGGATTCTCTGGGAAGCTAGGGAGGAGATCGCAGAGCCTTTGGCTTTGATCTTTATGTCGTCATTGTCTACAGGAATAGTGCCAGAAGACTGGAGGATAGCAAATGTTGTCCCTTGTTCAAGAAGGAGTATAGAGACAACCCTGGTAATTATAGACCAGTGAGCCTTACTTCGGTTGTGGGTAAAGTGTTGGAAAGGATTATAAGAGATAGGATTTATAATCATCTAGAAAGGAATAATCTGATTAGGGATAGTCAACATGGTTTTGTGAAGGGTAGGTCATGCCTCACAAACCTTGTTGAATTCTTTGAGAAGGTGACTAAACAGGTGGATGAGGGTAAAGCAGTTGATGTGGTGTATATGGATTTCAGTAAAGCGTTTGATAAGGATCCCCACGGTAGGCTATTGCAGAAAATTCGGAGGCATGGGATTGAGGGTGATTTAGCGGTTTGGATCAGAATTTGGCTAGCTGTAAGAAGAGGGAGGGTGGTGGTTGATGGAAAATGTTCATCCTGGAGTTCAGTTACTAGTGGTGTACCGCAAGGAGCTGTTTTGGGGCCACTGCTGTTTGTCATTTTTATAAATGACCTGGATGAGGGCATCGAAGGATGGGTTAGTAAATTTGCGGATGACACTAAAGTCGGTGGAGTTGTGAATAGTGCGGAAGGATGTTGCAGGTTACAGAGGGACATAGATAAGTTGCAGAGCTGGGCTGAGAGGTGACAAATGGAGCTTAATGTGGAAAAGTGTGAGGTGATTCACTTTGGAAGGAGTAACAGGAATACAGAGTACTGGGATAATGATAAGATTCTTGGTAGTGTGGACAAGCAGAGAGATCTCGGTGTCCATGTGCATAGATCCCTGAAAGTTGCCACCCAGGTTGATAGGGTTGTTAAGAAGGCATACAGTGTGTTAGGTTTTATTGGTAGAGGGATTGAGTTTCGGAGCCGTGAGGTTATGTTGCAGCTGTACAAAACTCTGGTGCGGCCGCACTTGGAATTTTGTGTACAGTTCTGGTCACCACATTATAGGAAGGATGTGGAAGCATTGGAAAGGGTGGAGAGGAGATTTACCAGGATGTTGCCTGGTATGGAGGGAAGGTTTTATGAGGAAAGGCTGAGGGACTTGAGGCTGTTTTCGTTAGAGAGAAGAAGGTTAAGAGGTGACTTAATAGAGACACACAAGATGATCAGAGGATTGGATAGGGTGGACTGTGAGAGCCTTTTTCCTCGGATGGTGATGGCTAGCACGAGGGGGCATAACTTTAAATTGAGGGGTGATAGATATAGGACAGATGTCAGAGGTAGATTCTTTACTCAGAGTAGTAAGGGCGTGGAATGCCTTGCCTGCAGCAGTAGTAGACTCGCCAACTTTAAGGGCATTTAAATGGTCGTTGGATAAACATAATGGAATAGTGTAGGTTAGATGGGCTTCAGATTGGTTTCACAGGTCGGCGCAACATCGAGGGCCGAAGTGCCTGTACTGTGCTGTAATGTTCTATGTTCTATAGTGCGGTGCCTTCTTGAACTGCTGCAGTCCATGTACTGTAGGTAGATATATAGCATTGTTTGGAATGAAGTTCTAGGATTTTGACCCAACAACAGTGAAGTAACAGCATTACATTTCCAAGTAACGATGGTAAATGGCTTGGAGGGGCACTTGCATGGGGTGATGTTCCCACATGTTTGCTGCCCTTGTCCTTCTAGGTGGTAATAGTTGTGGGTTTGGAAGGCACTGACTAAGGAGCTATGGTGAGTTTCTGCAGTGCATTTTGTACACACTGCTGCTACTGAATGTCGGTGATAGAGTGAGTGAATGTTTGGATATGATGTCAGTCAAGTAGCCTGCTTTGTCCTGGATGGTGTCAAGTTTCTTCAGTGTTGTTGGAGCTGTGCTCATCCATGTGACTTGGGCCTTGTCGATGGTGGACACATTTTGGGGAGTCGGGGGGTGAGTTACTTGCTGTAGGATTGCTAGCCTCTGACCTGCTCTCGCAGCCACAGTACCAATATGGTTGGTCCAGTTCAGTTTCCGGTCAATGGTAATCCCCAGAATGTTGATTGTGGAGAATTCAAAGATGGGTAACACTATTAAATGTCAAAAAGCAATAATTAGATTTGCTCTCCTCTCTTAGATTCTTAAGGGTGGCATGTGGCTCAGTGGTTAGCAATGCCGCCTCAGAGCACCAGGGATCTGGGTTTAATCCCACCCTTGCGCAACTGTTCGCACATTCTCCCTGTGACCAGGGGCTCCTGTTTCCTCCCTCAGTCCAAAGACGTGAAGGTTAGGTGGATTGGCCATGCTAAATTGCACATAGTGTCCAGGGATGTGCTGGCTTAGGTGGATTAGCCATGGAAAATGGAAGGATATGATAGGGGTTTTGTCTGGGTGGGATGCTCTTTGGGGGGTTCAGTATGGGCCAAATAGCCTGCTTACATACTATAGGAATTCTATGATTCTTTTGTTGGAAACGAAATCAAAATTTGCTGGAAAAGCTCAGCTGGTCTGGGAACATCTATGAAAAGAAAGCAAAGTTAATATTTTGGGTCCAGTGATCCTTCTTCAGAACAAAAGGGTCTTTTGTTGGAGATGGTCATTGCCTTGCATTTGTGTGGGGTAAATGTTAATTGCCAGTTGACACTGAAGCCTGGATATTGTTCAGACCTTGTTGCATTTGAACATGGGCTGCCTCAGTGTCCGACAAGTTGTGAATGGTGCTGAACATTGTGCAATCATCAGCGAACATCCCCACTTCTCACTTTATGATGGAGGGAAAATCATTGGTGAAGCAGCTAAAGACGGTTAGACCTGAGACCCAACCCTGAGAAACTTAAATGCTGAAAATATATATGACTATCCTTCTAAAGTCTTAACAAACATGACTGTGGGACCAAGATGCCCGAGCAAAACTGTAGTCATTGGAATCAATGAGGTCAAACTCTCCACTGGTTGGAGTCATACCTGGCACACAGGAAGATGGTCATGGTTGTTGGAGATCAGTCATCTCAGCTCCAGGATGTCTCTGCAGGAGATCCTCAGGTTGTTGTCCTGGGCCAATCACCCTCATTCTGTAACAAATAAAGAAGTAATTGAATAATTGAGTCTATATAAGACAAAGCTCTCAAAAAACACACACTTTATACTAAACAAAAAAAGGCTTTCATTCAGGAAACTCACTCAGAAAAATGTAATTCCCCTTAGGTAACTTGTTTCAAAGACTCTAGTTCATGACCAAATCAAGGATAGGGTTAATGTTATGTTTCAAAGATATACCATGTGTGTAATAACACACCTTTTATTTGTTGTGTCTGGCGGACAAATGGGACATAGAAAGTAACCTGCTCACCTCTCCTCAATCTGTTGCAGCAAATGAAAGCCAAATTATCAACGGATCATTAAAAATCTAGATTTGAAACTGATTGCAGAAATGTGCCGACAGCTGGGACAAGGCAGTGACGTGGGGCATCATTGTTCATTTTGGAATTGATAGATCCTGTCTTTGAATGGATCTTGGTGTTGCTGTCTGTCTGCAGAGGGTCATGTGTTGCCAGCTATGCCAGATCTGATCAATAAAGAGCTGAGGGAGGCTAATTCCTGTGTCGATGAATCATGACAGTCGAAACATTCTCACACACCAATGTGCTGACTGCAGATTAAAAGCTTGCATTAACAGCTCCTTTTGTCCTGATGAAAGCATTGGATGTGTTTAACTTTTATAACTGTGAAGTGAAGACTCCATTCTGTTATATTCTTTCAAGGGAATGTGGTTATCACTGGCAAAGCCACTGTTTATTGCTCCTTTCCAATTGCCCCAGAGAACAGAGGAATACAATAGGCCATTCAGCCCATCAAACCTGCTCTGCCATTCAATATATCAGAAGGTGATTCAGAGGCTGGCTGAGAGTCATCACAGCAGAATTCTGGGAAGACATTGCCACAGCCATCATAGCTGTGCAGAAGGTCAGACAGAACCTGGTGTCCCGGTATGGTTAAACCCAAAACACTACATTGATGTTTCCCACTGTCCCTTCTCCTCTGACCAAACAAAGGGCACTGTGAGGATGATGACTGGCAAGGTAAAGGTGTACATGGGAGCAGCCATTAAGAGAGTGGGCCAGTGTTGGAGTGGAAGTGCTGAAGCCTTTGCTCGAGTGGTTTCAGTGTGAGAATACTGAGCAGGGGTACGTATAGAGCAGGGTATGGGCTCTTCAACTCTACTTTCTTTCTGTCTAAACCAAAAGCAGTAAGAATAGCAGTTAGGGCAGTAGCATGCTCCTCTTGCAAGATGTGGGAGATCAGGGAGACTTCCAGTTTCCCTGGTGGCTACACCTGCGAGAAGTGCACCCAGCTGCATCTCCTGACTGACCATGTTAGGAAACTGGAGCTGGAGCTGAATGCACGGAGGATAATTCAGGATGCAGAGAACATCATTGATAAAATCCATAGCGAAGTCGTCACTCCCAAGGTGCAGGCTGCAGATAACTGGGTGACCACCAGAAGAGGTAACAGGGGAAGGCAGCTAGTACAGGGTTCCCCTGTGGCTGTTCCCCTAAATAACAAATATACAACTTTGGATACTGTTGCGGGTGACCTTTCCGGGTCTAGCAGCAGCACGGTAAGGTCAGTGGCACTGTGGCCGACCCTGAGGCTCGGATGGAAAGGGTGCAATCAGACAGGACGATACTGATGGGAGACTCAGTTGTGAGGGGGACAGACAGAAGATTCTATGGCCACAGAAGAGACACCAGGATGGTATGCTGCCTCCTGGGTGCCAGGATCAAGGATGTCTCTGAGCGGTTGCAGAACATTCTGAAGCGGGGGGAGCTGAACAGCCAGAGATCATTGTGCACATCGGTACAAATGACATAGATAGACATCTGGATGGGGTCCTGCGAAATGAGTACAGGGAGTTAGATAAGAAGTTAAAAAGCAGGACCTCAAGGTTAGTGATATCCAGATTACTCCCAGTGCCACATGCCAGTGAGGATAGAAATAGAAAGATAACCCAGATGAATGTGTGGCTGAGGAGCTGGTGTAGGGGGCAGAGTTTTTACTTCTTGGTCATTGGGAACTCTCTGGGGTAAAGGTGGCCTGTACACGAGGGACGGGTTGCACTTGAACTGGAGGGTGTCCAATTTTCTCACAGGGAGATTTGCTAATGTCACCCAGGAGGGTTTAAACGAGTTTGTCAGAGGGGTGGGACTCTGAATAAGATAGGGGTCATCAAGAAGTCAGGGGAAAATACATTAGCCATCGAGAGCAAGTTTACTATTCAGGATAGGCAGGGGCTTAGTAAAGAGATGGAAAAGGCTTCTGATTTAAAGTGCATTTATTTCAATGTGTAAGGTTTGGTTAGTAAGGCAGATGAGCTCAAAGCATGGATTGGCTCTGTGGTCTGTGAAATTATAGTCATAACAGAAACAGGGCTGAGAGAAGAGCAGGACTGGAAGCTCAGTGTTCCAGGATACAGAAGCTACAGGCATGGCAGAAGTACAGGTAAGCGAGGAGGGACTGTTGCCCTTTTGATAAGGGAGGGCATAACAGCAGTGCTTAGAGAGGATATTCTTAAGGGCTCATCATATGTGGCCATATGCTTAGAACTTAGAAACAAGAAGGGGATTGTCACGCTGTTGGACTGTATTATAGACCCCGAAATAGCCAGCAGGTACGAGAGAAGCAGATATGTAGAGAGATTGTAGATACCTGTCGGAATAATAGAGCAGCATTGGTTGGAAATTTTAAATTCCCCCGTATTGACTGAGCCAAGCAGAGTGTAAAAGGCCTGGATGGGACAGAATTTGTCAAAAGTGTCCAAGAAAGTTTCCTAAATGAATATCTAAAGCACCTTACACAGGAGAGTGCAACATTGGATCTCCTGTTAGGAAACGAGGTCAGGCAAGTGACTGAAGTGTCAATGGAGAGCAACTTGGATCCAGTGACCATAACTCTCTTGGTTATGGAAAAAGATAGGACAGGTTAGGGTGCTAAACTGGAGGCGATGGCCTAGTGGTATTATCGCTGGACTGTTAATCCAGAAACCCAGATAACATTTTGGGGACCTGGGTTTGAATCCTGCCACGGCAGATGGTGGAATTTGAATTCAATAAATATCTGAAAATAACAACCTAATGATTACCATGAAACCACTGTTGATTGTCGGGAAAAACCCATCTGGCTCACTAATGTCCTTTAGGCAAGGAAGCTGCCATTCTTACCTGGTCTGGCCGATATGTGACTCCAGACTCACAGCAATGGGGTTGACTCTTAACTGCCCTCTGGGCAATTAGGGATGGGCAATAAATGCTGCCTGGTCAGCGATGTCCTCATCCTGTGAATTAATAAAACAAAACTGGAGCAGGGCTAATTTTGGGGCTGATTGGGTGGGCCTGTTGGATGACTGGCAAATGGGAGGCTTTTAAAAGTGTGATATCAAGGATCCAGGGGAAAATATGTCCCTGTGAGGGTGAAGGGAAATGCTGGCAGGTATAGTCATCCCTGCCTGACAAGGGATATTGAGGCTCAGGTCAGGAAAAAGAAGAAGGCATACATCGGCTTTAAGCTGTCAGGCTCAAATGAATCCCAAAACAACTATAAAAATTATAGGAGCACACTTAAGTGGGAAATCAGAAGAGCAAAAAGAGGATATGAGATGGATCTGGCAGATAAGGTTAAAGATAATCCCAAGAGGTTCTATAGCTATATTAAGAGTAAAAGGGTATCTAGGGAGAGAATAGGTCCCCTTAAAGATCAGCATGACGATCTATGTGTAGAGCCACAGGAGACAGGGAAGATTTTTAGTGAATAGTTCGCAGTGTTTACTGAGGAGAGAATCATGGATGTCTAGGAAATAAGGGAAACAAGTGGGGATGTTTTGGACCACATACACATTACCAGAGAGGAGGTGTTTGCAGTCTTAAAGCGCATTAAGGTGGAAAATCCCAAGGGCCTGCTCAAGTCCATCCTCAGGCGTTGTGGGAGGCTAGGGAAGAAATGGCAGAGGCCCTTGCAGAGATATTTGTTTCATCTTTAGTCACCGGTGAAGTTCCAGAAGACTGGAGGGTGGCTAATGTTGTTCCATTGTTTGAGAAAGGCAAGCCAGGGAACTACAGACCAGTGGTAGGCAAGTTATTGGACAGGATACTGAGGGACAACATACTGAGGGACATACAGGATACTGAGGATCAACCAACATTTGGATAGTCACAGTCTGATTGGGGATAGTCAGCATGGATTTGTGCACAGAAAGTCATGTCTGACAGATCTTTCAGAGTTTTTTGAAGAGGTAACCAAGAGGATGGATGAGGGTAGGGCAGTGGATATTATCTAATTGGACTTTAGTCAAGCCTTTGACAAGGTCCTGCAAGGCAGGCTAGTCATGAAGGTTAGGTCGCATGGGACTGAGGATAGGCAGATGGAATGCAATACAGATAAGTGTGAGGTGTTACACTTTGGAAAGTCAAACCAAGATAGGATTTATACAGTTAATGGTAAGGTGCTGTGGAGTGTTGTGGAACAGAAGGACCTAGGAGTTCAAGCATATAGTTTGTTGAAAGTGTCGTCGCAGGTAGACAGGGTGGTAAAGAAGGCATTTAGCATGCTGACCGTCATTGGTTGAGGCATCCAATGTAGGAGTTGGGACGTTATGTGACAGTTGTAGAAGTCATTGGTGAGGCTGCACTATGAGTATTTTGTACCGTTTTGTCACCCTGTTTTAGGAAAGACATAGTTAAACTGGAAAGTGTGCAAAGGAGAATTACTAGGATGTTGCCAGATTTGTAGGCCTTGAGAGGGCATAGGTTTAAAATGAGGGGGCAAAGATTTAAGAAGGACCTGAGGGGCAACTTCTTCATGAAAAGGGTAGTGCATATATGGAATGGGCTGCCAGAGAAAGTGGTTAAGGTGGGTACAATAGCAATATTTTTT
>JAHRHZ010000189.1:103845-119160 GCA_024137785.1 Ginglymostoma cirratum | reverse complement strand
TGACTCCAGACCCACAGCAATGGGATTGAATCTTAACTGCCTTTGAAATGGCCAAGCAAGGCACTTGATTCAAGGGATGTTTAAGGATGACCAAGAAATGGTGGCTTTGTCTGCAATGTTCATATTCCGGTCAGGAATAATTTTTTTTAAAAAAGCAAGGCTGCAACTCAGAATTCCTACCATGTGGAAACAGGACACTTGGCCTGTTGAGTTCACACCAACCCTTCGAAAAGCATCCCACCCAGACCCACCCCCTACCCTATAACCCTGCATATTTCCACGGCTAACACACCTAGCCTGCACATCTCTGGACACTAGGGCCAATTTAGCATGGCCAATCCACTCAACCTGCACATCTTTGGACTGTGGGAGGAAACCGGTCCACTCAGAGGAAATCCACGCAGGCACGGGGAGAATGTGCAGACTCCATACCAATAGTCGCCTGAATCCGAAATCTAACCCATGTCCCTGGTGCATTGAGACAACAGTGCTAACAACTGAGCCATGGTGCACCTCTGACAATATGACACCCCATTATTAGGGGTGGCATGGTGGCTCAGTGGTTAGCACTGCAGCCTCACAGCGCCAGGGACCTGGGTTCAATTCCAGTCTCAGGTGACTGTCTGTGTGGAGTTTGTACATTCTCCCTGTGTCTGCATGGGTTTCCTCCAGGTGTTCCGGTTTCTTCCCACAGTCCAAAGATGTGCAGGCTAGGTGGATTGGCTGTGCTAAATTGCCCATAGTGTTCAGGGATGTGTGAGTTATAGGGGGCTGGGTCTGGGTGGGATGCTCCAAGGGTGGGGGTGGACTTGTTGGGCCAAAGGGCCTGTTTCCACACTGTAGGGATTCTGATACCCCAGCACTACAAAAGTTGCCTCAGAAAAGCAGGCAGCATAATTAAAGATGCCTCCCACCCTGGGAGGATGACAAAATTTGGAAACACATACCAAAGTTCCCACTGTTATCAGACTTATGAATGGACTTCTCATACATTAGAATTAATCTTTCTCTGCACCTTCTCTGTGGTGCACCTTCACCGCAGCGGAGGAGAAGGAGGCCATCTGGTCCCTCATGTGGTTGCAAACTCTCTGAGGGAGTGATGGCTCTCCATCACACTACCATCACCACCTTCTCCTCACAAAACCCACGTCCTTCCCTTTCAAAATATTGTTCAATTCTTTTCAGGCAACTGGAAACTCAGGGTCTATTTTGCAGGCAGAACATGGATGTTCTGCGAAACGGTCACCCAGTCTATGTTTTGTTTCCCTAATGCAGAGGAGACCACATTGTGAGCACCGGATGTTGTAGACTAGATTGTGGGAAGTGCAGGTAAAGTGCTGCTTCATCTGGAAGGTATGTTTGGGCCCTTGGATGTTGAGGAGTGAGGAGGTAATTGGGCAGGTGTTATACATTCGGTGGTAGCAGGGGAAAGTGCCAAGGAGCTGGGAGGGTGTTGGGATTGAAGGAGGAGTGGACCAGGATGTCCCAGAGGGAACAGTCACTGTGGAAGACAGACAAGGGATGGGAGGGAAATATGTATCTTGTGGTGATATCTCACTGGAGGTGGCAGAAATGGCGTCTGATGATCTTCTGGATATTTATGCTGGTGGGATGGTAGGGGAAACCTATCGCTGCTGCGGGAGGGAAGAGAGGGTGTGAGTGTGCAAGTGCAGGACATGGGTCGGACCTGGTTGAGGGCCACGTCAACAACAGCTTTGGGGAATCCTCAGTTGAGGAAGAAGGTGAACATTTCAGAGGCTCATTTGTCGAAGTTGGCTTCATTGGAATACATGCGACAGAGACGGAGGAACTGAGAAAATGGGATGGAATCTTTACAGGAAGTGGGGTGTGAGGATGTATAGTCCAGATAGCTGTGGGAGTCGGTGAGTTTATAATGGATATTAGTGGCCGGTCTATCCCCAGAAATGGAAACAGAGATGTCGAGGAATGGAAGGGAGGAGTCAGAAATAGATCAGGCGAAAGTTAGGGCGGAGTGGAAATTGGAAGCAAAATTAATGAACTTTTCCAATTCTGAACATGAGAGGGAAACAGCACCAATGGTATCATCGATATATCGGAGAAAGAGTCATGGGTGGGGGCCGGAATAGGACTGGAACAAGGAATATTCCACATACCCATGAAGGGGCAGGCATAAGTGGGGCCCATGGAGGTACCTAACGCAACCCCATGACCTGAAATAAATGACAGGAGTTAAAAGAGAAGTTGAGGGTGAGGATGAGCTCAGACAAGCAGAGGAGTGTGGTGGTGGGTGGGGATGCTACAGGCCTGGGCTCCAGGTAGAAGCAGAGAGCCCTGAGACCATTCTGGTACACACAATCCAATTCAGGGATTGCACGTAAAGAGGAGGCAGCTGGAGCCTGTATACTGGAAATTCCAAAACTGGCATAAAGTGTCTGAGGAATCACAAATGTAAGTGGGCAGAGACTGGACCAGGGGAGAAAAGACCAAGTCGAGGTAGGAAGAGATGAGTTCTATGAAGCAGGAGCATGCAGAAACAATGGGTCTGCCCGAACAGTCTGCGGATTTTTGGGAGGAGGTAGAAGCGAGCTGTGCAGGGCTAGGGAACTATCAGCTTGGAGGCAGTGGGTACGGGTGGGTGGCGATCACTGGATGAAATGAGGTTAGTGACCGTAGTTGATCTGATGGCCTGATGTGCCATGGTGGGGTCATAGTCCAAGAGCAGATAGGAGGAGGTATCTGAGAGCTGGCACTCAGCCTCTGCAATGTAGAGGTCAGTATGCCAGACTACAACAGCATGACCCTTATCAGCAGGCTTAATAACAAAGTCAGGGTTGGATCTAAGTGCACAGAGTACAGTCAGTTTGGAGGGAGACAGGTTGGATTGGGTGAGGTGGGCAGAGAAATTGAGGCAATCAACGTCACGTCGACAGATCTCAATGAACAGATTGAGTGCAGGTAAAAGGTCAGAGAGAGGGGTCCAGGTTGGGGGAGAGTGTTGGAACTGAGCGAAGGTGTCTGTGGTATGGGGAGAGGACTTTTGTCCAAAGAAATGGGCATGGATGCAAAGATGATGGAAGAAGAGTTTGATGTCATGTAGTGCCCGAAATTCATTAAGGTGGGGACACAAATGGATAAAACTAAGAGCTTTTTTGAGTACAGAACATTCAGCATCAGAGAGCAGAAGTTTAGGAAGGATGGTGAATACCTGACAGGAGGTGCGGTTGGGGGGAGGGATGGAGTGACAGGGATGCGGGAAGGGGAGGAAAGTTCCAGAGGGCCATGGGTATCTCTGAATTGCTGTGTATTGTGGGCCTTGATGCCCAAAAGGAAAAAAAAAATGTTTCTTGCTAACATGGCAAATGAGCTGGAGGATGAAGTGGAACTGTGCAGCCCTGAGCCAGTGTGTTGCAATGCTGTTGGAGAGAAGGGTCGAGAGTATGCATGTGACGCCGCATGGTACTGAGTATGGATCTCAGGATGCGGCGAGAGTAGCTGTCCGTGGAACGTTGAACATCACGGGGATAGGTGTGATCCTGGGCAGGTTCAAAGCACAAAGGATGAAACTTGAGTTGGAATCTACATTGGGTGAGTCTGAGCTGGAGACAGTCACTGAGGAAAATTATATGGATGTGGAAACGAGTTTTAGCAAATACCTGGTCAAACACGAGGAGTTACAGAAAAAAGACTGGAACAGAAAGCCCATCGGAGAGAGGAACAGAACTTCTTCAACGTGGGCATGCCGAAGAAGGGTCACTGGACCTGAAACTTTATCTCTGATTTCTCTTCACAAATGTTGCCAGACCTGCTGAGATACTGGATAGCAAGCCAGGACAGAAGAAAATCTGAATAATAGATCATAAGATCTCAGAGTGAGAAAATGGGTCAGCTGTGTGAAATGCAACCCATGTCATAGCACAACCAGGTGCGGGATGGGTAAAAGCCACCACCCATCTTAACTCTTTAAACATACTGGGGGCTGGTTTCCTCCTGGAATGAGAGAGAGGCGGGTAAGAGAGAGGAAGATGAAAGTGGGGTGGGGTGGGAACACAGCTGCTACAATTGATGCAGGTGGGAAGGTACCCCAAGTGACTGAGTGGGCAGTGCAGAGGGCATGCAGGTATCAGGGGCTTCAGGGTGGGTGAGGACTACTGGGAAGGAAATTGCAGGCAATAGTGAGAGTTGGCAGAGTATGAATCTTGGAGGTCAGATAGAGTGAGTGTGAGGTATTGGAGAGATGAGGGTGGCATTATTTTGGCAGAGTGGTGAGGGTTATTGACTTTTTTGCTACAGTGCTGGGCATTCCTCTGGATGGCTGAGACTGCACTCACCCTGAGGGCAACCTCGGGGCAAAGTGGGAAGGAAGGTTTGGTGTTGTGGCTTCGACTGCTGGTCCTGGGGCTTGAGAAAGTCCAACCGCTGCACCAATCTCCCCCTGTTTGCCATGTCCAGGGCAGATATCAGGAACTGTGCAGGGCAGCTCCAGACTGACAGAACTTGTCCAGGTGCACAACCACCTTTTAGAGATGGTGCAGGTGCAAGGATGACAATGAATTCTGGAACATCCTGACAGAGGATGAGATATTCCAGGAATGCCACATAGTAATGTGGGGTGAATCGGATGTGAGAGAAGCCCATAGTGGGGAAGGGTAGGCAATGTGTTCAGTAAGTTACAGGAAGAAATCCTGCTAGGCCTTGCAGAGACCATCCCTCCTAAACTCGATGTAAGTGATCAAAAGAAACATAAGATTTGGCCCCGTAGTGGCATCAAGCCACACAATAAAGGATGGACAGCTGTTGCAATGCACTTATGCATGCCATACAAACACAGGGATTTGTGTGGGGCTGCAAAATTGCCGATGCAAACTCAGATTTTCACAGCTCATCCCTGGCGTTCTAACCCAAAAGGAAGACCCACAGTTAATTCTTGGACCTAATAATCAGGATCGTGTAGATGAACTCCCTCCCCCTTTTCGACCCGTCCTGAGATTGTTGCTAAGACACAGGTGGGTCAATTTGGATGCCTAATTTTC
Organism: Ginglymostoma cirratum; assembly: GCA_024137785.1. Taxonomy (NCBI): domain Eukaryota; kingdom Metazoa; phylum Chordata; class Chondrichthyes; order Orectolobiformes; family Ginglymostomatidae; genus Ginglymostoma; species Ginglymostoma cirratum. The sequence continues at coordinate 114,148 of JAHRHZ010000189.1, read as the reverse complement.
AGTGAAATAAATTGAAATGACCAGGGCACAAACGTTTTTTCTTCAGTGGGGAACTGAGTGAAGAATTTCTCATCTTTGCAAATGCTTTTGCAAATGTCACCTCAGAACAGCCCCAACATGATGTGTTCATTCTGATCGGTGACCTGTTCATACTTTTTAAAATACCTGATCAGTTATCACATGTTCATCATTTTCGACCTTAGAAAGATTTGTAAAGATCAGCGAATGTTAAAGTATCACTCCTTGACATTTACAATTTTAAGGAATACGTAAGTTGCATTTACATAGCACTGTGTATGCAGTAAATCAATCAGAGCCATTTACATTCACAGCAGTGTGGTCAGACTTGAAGATGTGCTTCGGGAGGTATTCACAGGAGAGGCAAAGCAGTTGTTTTTAAGGAGCATCTTAAAGCAAGACAAGGAGAGCGATAGAGGGGGAAGAGAGAGAAAGAGGTGGAGAAACAGAGAAGAGAGAGAGAGGAAGAGAGACAGAGAGAGAAAAGCAAAGAGAGGCATAAAGATAGAGACAGACAGACAGAAAGACTGCTGTAAACAAAGTTAGTGAGGCCACATTTGGAATATTGTGTACAATTCTGGTCCTTGCACTAATAGAAGGATGTGGAGGCTTTGGAGAGATTACGGAAATGGTTTACCATGATGTTGCCTGGTTGGGAGGGTCTTAGCTGGTTCTCAGAGGAGACATTGGACAGGTTAGGTAGATTGGCCGTATTCAATTGCTCATAATGTCAGGGGTGTGCAGGTTTGGTGGATTAGCCATGGGAAATGCAGGATTACAGGGATGGGGTCGGTCTGGCTGGGATGATCTTTGGAGGGTCAGTGTGGACTCGATGGGCCAAATGGTCTGTTTCCATACTGTAAGGGTTCTATGAGACTTAGTTTATTTTAACCTAGAGGCTGAAGAACAACCTGATAGAGGTTTACAACATTATATGAGACACATGGATAGAATGGATACTTAGTATCTTATTCTCAGGATAATGTCAGTTACTTAGGGACATAGGTTTATGGTAAAAGGGGGTACGTTTAAAGGAGATGTGAAAGGCAGGTTTTGTTACACAGAGGTTTTGTAGGAGGTGCTGGAGGCAGATGCAATAGTGACATTTAAGAGGTATATTAGATATATGAATAGGCAGGAAACAGAGGGATACAGAACATGTTGAGGCAAAATGTTTTTAGTTTAGAAAGATATCATGTTTAAGCACAGGCATGTTGGGCCAAAAGGCCTATTCCTGTGCTGTACTGTTCTTTGACAGAGATGCAGGGAGGAAAAAAGGGATGGAGAGACAGACAAAGAGAGAAAGGGAGAGAGAGAGAAGGGGAGAGAAGGACAGAGAGAGGGCAGTGGAAAGATAGAAAGAAAGGGAGAGAGAGACGGACACAGAAGGAGATGTGGAGAATCAGAGAGAGAAACAGAGGACGAGAGAGTGGTGAAGAGGGAGAGAGAGAGAAAGAGAAATGGAGAAAGGCAGAGAAACAGAGAAAGAGGTAGATAAACAAAGAGGGGTGTAGAGACATGGAGAGGCAGAGAGACAGAAAGACAGAAAGAGAGAGAGCAAGAGAGGGTGTGGAGAGAGAGAGAGAAACAGAGAGACAGGCAGTGAGGTAGACAGAGAGAGAGAGAAAAAGAGAGAGAGAGAAACAGAAAGAGAGAGAGGGCAGAAAAATTTAGGTAGACAATTCCAGAGCTCAGGGTACAGGCAGCTGAAGGGACAGCTACATTTTAAAATTTTATTCACTCAGAAGGTGTTGGCATCACTGGTCAAGCAGCCGTTTGTTGTCCATTCCTAATTGCCCAGAGGAAGACAGTGCTGAGCTGCCTCCCTGAACCACTGTTGGGGGAGCAGGAGTTAGTAGGCAGACTGCAGTATTCAGGGGGTTTCCAAGCTTTAGCCTATATGAGGAACAAGAGATGCCAGGACACTGCCAGGACTACCACTTTTGCGTGAATAAAAAACACAGAGGAGCATCATGTTCAGATTGCTGTGGGGTTTTTTTGAACATATTCTGAAGATTGTGAAGCTAAGGTGGAGAGGCTGTTTGATAGAACGAGGTGGGGAGCCATTTTGTAGTTATTTAACAAGGTCAGCTGGGTGGATCTCCTGGATTATGAGTTGCCTGATTGGGGCTGTTAATCTGGTCCAATCAGGGAGCCCTGGCTGACGGATAAAAGCAAGAGGGTCAGACATCCAGAAACCCTGAGAGCTCGCTCTGATGGAGTTAGATCAGTGTCAAGGGCTTTCCATGTGTAAACAAAGGGTGACCTGATGACAGAATAACTAAATGAATAAATAACTCTGTGGATCTATTTTAGAGGTGATGAGAGTGGGATTACTGTTGTAACCACACAAAAGTGCTTACCAGGTGTAGCCCAACTGGACTTCAAACAGGCACTACAGCTGGCTTTATCATTGAAAAATGTAACAAGTGGAACATATGAGTTACAGGGTATTCTGACAGAAGTGGACATGCTCGCCAGGCCAACTGAGCTTAAGGAACACCACTTGAGTGAAGGCAATTGCCTAACCACTCTCAGGACATATCCTGAACAGAGGGTCTCTAGGTCAGCCCACAGCAAAAGTCCAAACAAAGCCAAGCCTCAGCCAAAAGGTTAAAATTTTCTTCGGGATCCAGGCTGGCAAGCCATTGTAGATGTTGCCTGTATGCAGACTCGAGACAGCAAAGAAGTGATACTAGACTAAATTGAATAAGAGAACTCATAGGCCGGTATCCAGGAGAGTGCTCAGCCTGGAAAGTTCGCCTACGTCTGGTTTGGAACAGTTAAATTGCTTAGCAACATCCAAATCAGAACCGATCAAAATAAACATCTGGTTAAATGGTCGTCCACATCTAATGGAGGTTGATACCAGTGCAGGCAATCATTAACAAAATTGTCTCTGGATTCCAAACCTTAAGTTTGCACAAGACCTCGGCTACACCAAGTACCTATTCTGGGAACCTTCCCACATTAATGGATACAACTTTGATTTCGGTCTCATATGAGAAACAGCTGGTTCAGTTACCACTGATTGTAGTAAAAGGCTGGGCACAAAATTGATTGGGAGAAATTGGTTATAGAATCCTTACAGTGTGGAAACAGGTCCTTCAGCCCAACAAGTCCACACCGACCCAGACCGCTATAACCCACCTAATCTACACATCCCTGAACAGGATGGGCAATTTAGCATGGCTAACCCACCTAGCCTGCACATCTTTGGACTGTGGGAGGAAACTTGAGCACCCAGAGGAAACCCATGTAGACACAGGGAGAATGTGCAAACTCCACACAGACAGTCACCCAAGGGTGGAATTGAACCCAGTTTCCTGGCACCATGCGGCAGCTTTGCTAACCACTGAGCCACCATGCTAGTTGAGAGAGAGATTCACCTAGATTGGCTTAACATCTTTTGGTTAGAAAGTGGCTGTCTGTGTAAAATCCTAATTAAATACTTAGAAGTCTTTCAGAAAGGTCTAGGGATTATCAAAGGAGCAAAGAATAGAGTAGAATATCCTTTATTGTCACGAGAAGTGCATTGAAAAGCTCTTACAATGTCTGCCACTTATGGCACCATCTTGGGTACAAGTACCGGTACAAATCTTGGATACAAAAGAGGAATAAAAAATAGTTGTATTACTTTACAGAGTTTAAAAAAAAAGTTAGAAATAAAACATTGTTAAAGGATTGACTTTACAGTCAGGTAAAAAATTTCAAATAAACATTACATTGTAGCAGCTCAGCACAGGGCCTGACCACCTGTGCCAGACCCCAGTCCAACAGTTGGCCCTGCTCCAATCCACTCCATACTGGTTCTCAGTTGCTCCATGCTAAGTTCCAGGACTGTCTCCCCTGCGCCAGGGTCCACCTTACACTTGCTGCCTGCACGCAGCTCCAGACTCACAGCCCGCACCTACTGCTGCTCCAAGATTTGCCTCTGAGGCTAATGGGAGAGAAAAAGAAAAGGAGAAAGGAAGGAAAAAAGAAAAAGAACAGGCAGAGCAGATGATCTCTGGCAGGATCATCTTAGGCTGCCCCCATCTTGCCAAAAGGCCACATTGCATGTGGATTAGGAAGCAATTCCATGATTCTGCAAGGTCTACCCAGTACCATTTGTCTTACGGACTAAAGTAGAGGCAGAAATTAGAAGGCTAGAAAGCAAAGGAATTATCAACCTGATCCAATTTGTGGAATGGGCAGCACTGGTCGTACGGATTGTGAAGTCTGGCAGATCGATTTGCCTTTGTGGGGATTTTAAATGGTAAGCTGCATTTTGCAGCTGGATAAATACCTAATCCATGGCATACAGAAATTATACACAAAGCTTGCGTGGAGGATGTCCTTCACGAAGCTGGACATGAGCCATACGTACTTGCAACTGCAGATAGGTGAGGATTCCGAGAAGTGTTATACAGTTAATACCCATAAAGCTTTGTACGAATCTATGAGACTGTCACTGGGGTATCGTCATCCTGTGCAATTTTTCAGCAGAAAATGAGAAGATTTTGCAAGATTGCCACTTATCAGGATGATGTGCTAATAACAGGGATGACCAATAAGAAACAGTTAGAGAACTTGGACGTAGTCCTTAGACATTTCTCCTAGACGGGTGTATGCCTATGAAGGGGAAAATGTGTGTTCCAGGAACCCCGAGGGACCTACTTGGGCTACAGAGTTGAAAAGACCGGGTTATACCCATTGGAAGATAAAGTGAGGGCGATCAAAGGTACCCTGGCTCCCACATCTGTACTAGAGCTTAGGTCTTTCCTTGGGCTGATGAATTATTATGGAAAATTCATACATAATCTGGCCTCAATCTGGGCACCTTTTCATTAACTTGTGAAAAAGGGGCAGCTTTGGAAATGGTTGCAGAGCCAAGCCATAACTTTCAGGGAAGTGAAGGAACGGCTATTGTCCTCTAAGATATTGGCATGCTATGATTCTAAGTGAGATCTGGTACTAACATGCGATGCTTCCCCATGTGGCGTCGGGGTAGAATTAGCTCATAGGTGGCTTATGCATCCAGGACTTTGGCTAATGCAGATCCTAAAAAGGCCCAGATAGAGAAAGAAGGTTTAGTGGTCGTATTTGGAGTCAGGAAATTCCACCAATGCCTTTTTGGACATAAATTTGTAATAATAATGGACCACAAATGCCTATTAAGTGTGCTTGAGGAGGACAAGGCAGTGTTGCCCATAGCTTCAGGCTGAGTTCAGCAGTGGGCACTAGGTAAGGTGCAGATAACTACAAGTTGAAACACCATCTGGGAGGCCAAGTAGCAGATGTGGATGCATTGAGCTGCCTCCCAGAGGCAGATACACCACTGGTGTTATCACCACTGGCAGAACCGTAATGGTATTAAATCTTCTGGAGACACATCCAGTCACGGCTGACGTTGGACGCAGACAGATCCAATCCTGGTAAAACTGAAACAGCTGGTGGTGATGGGGAAACCAAAGAGCCATCACAACCAGAAATGGAACCTTTTTGGACGCGGAGAGACGAATAGAGGACGATATGTTATTATGGGGAGCAAGAGTGATTGTCCCAAGCAAAGGTTGCTGCCAGATACTGGCTGTACTCCACCAGAGTCACCCAGGGGTCTCTAAAATGAAGATGTTGGTGAGAAGTTATGTCTGGTGGCCAAGATTGGACATAGCAGTGTTGGTGGAGCAGTGCCCAAAGTGCCAACAAATATAAACATTAATGCCAATAGCTCCCCCACATTCATAGGAATGGCCAAGTAAACCCTAGACTTGGTCACATATCGACTATGCAGATCCGCTCATGGGCTCAATGTTCTTAGTCATTGTAGACCCCACTCAAAGTGTGTATAAAATTCAAACACAGGAACAACTATAGAAAAGCTGTGCATATCTTTTGTAATACACGCACCCCCAGAATTGTTGGTCACACACAATGGGCCATCATTTACCAGCAGGGAATTTGAAAATTTCCTAATGTCGAATGGGATCGACATATAAGGACAGATCCATACCGTTCATCATTCAATGGCCTTGCAGAAAGAGCAGTCCAAACTTTGAAGGAAGGCTTGGAGAAACAGTCTACAGTCTTGTTAGATACCAAACTGTCCCAGTTCCTATTTGAGTATAGGGCCACCCCTCATGCAACTACAGGATAGCTCCAACAGAGTTGCTAATAGAAGAAGGCTCTGCACCAGGTTGAATCTGATCTCTGCAGATCTCGTGGGCGGGGAGAGAGCGAAACGGCATCAGGAATGCCAGTGCCGGATGCCAGCTTCTGCCAAGCGAGAGAGGCAGTTTACTTCAGGGGACAAAGTTTGGTGTAGGACCACTAGAATAGGTAATGTATGAGTAAGAGGCTTAGTCGATGCAAGGTGATGTATAAAGTCAAGTAGGAGCGATAGCCCTGAACAAGCATGTGGACCAGACGAAAGCAGTGAACTCACAAATGGTGCGGGAGCAAAACTGGTCCTGCTCCTTGGGACAGTCGGAACCCGTGTGTCCTCCCTCTCTGTCCAGTTTTGAAGAGACCTCTGAAACTGAGGTGAACACAACAGATCTTGCCTCATTGACGCCTTTGCTGCCGCAAGAAAAGAGTGAATTTCTCCTGAGACGCTCTGAACACAAAAGGCCAGCTCCTGTGTGTTACGTGCCGCCCGTTTCCAAAGCAGAGCCGAAGGAATCTGATCCAGCGCTAAAACACCCCAGGAGGCACTTCAAGAAAAAGGACTGGTCTATGTTCTCAGACTCAGAGGGGGAGGGGTGTAGAGATTGTAACTAGGTCAACGAGGTGGACCTCATAGAATATGAGTCCCTGATTGGGGCTTTTAACCTAGTGCAATCAGAGGGCCCTGGCTGACAGATAAAAACAGTGTCAGACAATCTGACACTCTGGGAGCTGGCTCTGAGTTAGCTGGACCAGTGTCAAGAATTTTCCCCTTGTGAATAAAGGTTATTTCAGTTAGAGGGGTGTCAATGCTAGCTTATGAAGACTGTGTGATCCTATAATGAAGTGCCCCAGATTCAGTCCAAATGCAAGAACTCTATTTGGGGTTGTCCTTCTGCATGAATTACACAAACTTACTGTGCACGTACAACTAGTAATTGTGAAGGCAAATGGAATGTTGGCCTTTATTGCAAGAGCGATTGGGGTAGTAGGCCATTTGGCTTCTCAAACCCACCCCCCCACCCAATTCAATAGGACCAATATTCAATAGCTAGTCCGACATTCCTCACGTTCACTTTTCTGCCTTTTCCCTGTAACCATTGATTCTCTAAATGATCAAGAATCTACCTATCTCAACCTTAAACATATAAAAGGAGGGGTGTCTTTCTACAGTCGAACAGTGATATAGCCTCTACAGGGTATCAACATCTCTACTTCCTCAGAAGGCTAAGGAAATTCGGCATGTCTACCGACATTTATAGATGCACCTTAGAAAACATCCTATACACAGCCTGGTATGGCAACTGCTCTGCCAAGACAGAAATGACAGAATTGTGAACACAGCCCCGTCCATCAAGAAAACCAGCCTTCCTTCCATTGACTTTGTCTACACTGCTCGCTGCCTTGGGAAAGCAGTCACTATGATCAGGACCAATATAATCAAAGACCCCTCCCAGCCCGGTTACACTCTCTTTCATCCTCTTCCATCGGACAGAAAATACCAAGGTTTGACAACACGTACTAACAGGTTTAAGAACAGCTTCTTCCCTGCTGTTATACTAATGAACAGATCTCTCATATATTTGTCTCATACATTTCTCTGCCTTCTCTGTAGCTATAACATTATATTCTGCATTCTGTTCTGTTACCCTATTGCATTTATGTAAGGGATGATTTGTCATGCAAAATAATACTTTTCACTGTATTCGGGTACATGTGACGATAATAAATCAAATCAAATCAACATCAGTTTCAGTGCCCAAATTTTCATGTGAGCATTGCTGGCTAGGCTAACAATTTTTGTCCATCCTAATTGCCTCAAGAGCAGTTAAAAATCAACCACGTTGCATTGGTGTCATATGGAGGCCCAAACCAGGTAAGAATTGCAGATTTTTGTGAACCAGATGAGCTTCTTGATGATAATAATAACATTTTATTCCAGATTTTGCTGATTTCAAATTTCACCATCTACCACAGGGGGATTTGAAACCATGACCCAGAACATTAGCCTAGGCTTTCCCCAAATTGTTAAATTGGTGACATCACCACAACACCACCCTCTCCCCACTTGCACAAGGGCTAAACTTGCATTAGAAACTGTTCAGAGAAAGTTCGAACCAAAAGGACTGCGGGTGCTGTAAATCAGAAATAAAAACAGAAATCGCTGGAAAAGCTCAGTAGGTCTGGTAGCATCTGTGGACAGAAATTTAACATTTCGGGTCCAGAGCGACTCTTCCTCTGAACTGACGATAGCTAGGAAAATGTCAGTTTTGTTACAGAAGAAAGGGTGGGGGGAGGGGTTAAAAGGTAAATGATAACTGGGGATAGACACAAAGAGAGAGAGAAGAATAGTTGGACAGACAAAGGAGCAGGTAACGATCTGGCTAAGAGGGTGACTAGCTATTAATGGGTACTGTTAGTGGCTAACAATGGGTTGTGTGTAATAGACGACTTGTTAATGTAAAATGGGAGTCAGTTAAAATGTGAAAGAGAGAGGATTGATCCTTTCAACTGAGAGCAAACTAATCGAGACACAAGTAAGGCAAAGTTGTTAAGGACAGTGTGTTGGAGGGAGTGTAGTGCAATAAAAATGGAGAGCAGACATAAAGAGATCAGTTTCTGATGTTGTGGAATTCGATGTTGAGACCTTGAGACTGTAAGGTGCCTCAGTGAAAAATGAGATTGCGTTGAGAGTCATTGGAACGTTACAGCAGGCTTAGGATAGAAATATTAGTATGACAGCAAGGGATTTGTTGAAATCGCAAGAAACTAAGAGATCAGTGTCATTCCTACAGACAGAGAGACGGTTTCCCACAAAGCAGTCACCCAGGCTGGGTTTGCTCTTGTCAGTGGTGAAGCAAGTTGCAATGTATCCAAGGATGTTCTGTCAGGGTTACATTGCTGCTATGACTGGTTTCTGGTTGAAAGATCTGGACCATAATTTTGTGAAAAGCAAATGTCTCAGGAAAGGACAACAATTCTGACAACTGGTGGCCGTCACTTGATAATGGATTTGCTGAATTTGAGGCACTGTGTATTGGAAAAACAGCAGCGAGTAGAGTGAGAACTCATCCCTCTTATACATGACAATTCCTTACAGCTTGGGGTGGCTCAGTGGTTAGTGCTGCAGCCTCACAGCATCAGGCACCTGGGTTTGATTGTGTGGAGTTTGCACATTCTCCCTGTGTCTGCGTGGGTTTCCTCCAGGTGCTCCAGTTTCCTCCCACAGTCCAAAGATGTGCAGGCTAGGGTGGATTGGCCATGCTAAATTGCCCATAGTGTTCAGGGGTGTGTGGGTTATAGGGGGATGGGTCTGGGTGGGATGCTCCAAGGGTCAGTGTGGACTTGTTGGGCCAAAGGGCCTGTTTCCACACTGTAGGGATTCTAATGATTCCCAAGGCTTCATCTTGGGGAACCTTTCAATGCTGAATGTTGCAATGACAATTGGCCACACTGCTTCCTGGAACCAGGATATCATGGACTTGGCTCAGGTTCTGAGGTCGAGCAAAGCCAATCTCTGTTAAAAATGCTGGTGGGAAAGGCCATTCAGCCCATCTGCTCTGCATTGGTGTTTCTGCTCCACATTATCTTCCTTCCACCATACCTCGCCCTATAGGTATAGCTTCCCTTGTGTGTTTATCAATGTAGAGATATTATTCCCCTTGGGCACTCCCTTTTAGTAGCAAGTCCCACATTCTCCCTACTCTGTGGGTGAAGACATCTCTCTTGAGTTCCTAATGGGATTTATGAGGGACCATCTGAGATCAATTCTGTACCTATCCTATTGTACGTCATGTCAGCCTTCAAGAACTCAATCAGCAGGACAGGATCTAGTGGTGAGATCATCTGAGTGATCCAGACAGGGGATCTATAGTGATGTGGGGCCAATCGAGGAGTCTGTTTTGTCCTGGCTGGTGTTGAGCTTCTTGAGTGTTGTCGGAGCCATCTTGCTCACGACTTGTGCCTTGTTGATGGTGTACAGGCTTTGGGGAGTTCGGAGGTGAGTTACTTGTTGCAAGATTCCCAGCCTCGCACCATTGGGGTAAGTTGAAATCATGAAAAGCGCTGAGTAAATGCAAGTGAAGGGTCTAGGCCCGAAACGTCAAGTTTTCCTGCTCCTATGATGCTGCTTGACCTG
>JAHRHZ010000189.1:66572-103835 GCA_024137785.1 Ginglymostoma cirratum | reverse complement strand
GGGGGGCCCAGGCAGTCACAAACAGTGGAGACGAAGGGAATCGGGGGATGGTCAAGGAGCTGGAGTAGTAGAAAGTGACAGACATAAGGAAGGGGTGCAGGGGCTGGAGAAGGCGGGGAAGGGGGTGAGGCAGTGAAGAAATTTAAAGTGAACATGGAGTGAACGCTGACAGAGACAGTGAGAATGAAGGAATCTGCTGTTAATTACACAGGGGTCACAAGCAGTCGAGGTTTGCTGGATGTCTGGGACAAGGTGAACATGTGGGGGAATGGGGCAGCCACAGGAGCTCTTTGCCTTTTCGTTGCAGCCGGGCAGAGGGGGAGGGTTGAGGTTTATGACACTAACTTATCCGTCTCACTCATCTTCCTTTCTCCCGCCTCGTCTTGACTGAGAGTCTGGATGACCTCCAGTTCTCTCTCCTCGCCAATGCCTCAGCTTGTCGAGGGTGGATGCAGCTGGGCTATTCAAATCAGGACAGCATGGCCACTCCTGCTGATCTGGGCCGGTTTCTCAAATTGGGGCTGAATAGTAGCAGCAATCTCAAAGGCTGATGGCCTCTCAGGTCTCTCGCGGAGCATTGGGGTGGGGTGTAGACAGGTTTGCTCTTGTGTAGCTCAGTCTGTTCATTCCAGCCACACCCGACCAGCTCCAAGATGTTAGCAGTGAGACAGCCGACAAGCGAGATCTATGGGGAATAGGAAAGGCCTTTTCTGTCTTCTGACGGGTGTTCGGCAGTTCCACTTAAATACAGTGGGATCCTCCGGTTTTCATTCCTGTGAGAGCTCAGAATCCACCACGCATTCTCTTATGGGCAATTAAAACACCAAAATGGTCGTTGGCACTGTAACATCTGTCCGCGGACCTCTCATGACAGCCTCAGGCCAACTGCAGATGAAGTCCTGAGATCAACACCATCACTCCCACCGTGGCCTTTGGGTGGGAAAGTAGCTGGCGTAGAGCCCGTTAACCTCCCGTTTTTCGCTGCCACTCTCACCCCTGAAAACGCCCGCAGCGATAGAACAAAAAACAATGCAGCACCGGAACAGGCCCTTCAACCCACCAAGATTGCACTGATTTTCCCATCCCTTTGCCCACTTGGCTCCTCTAGGAAGGGCTCAGTTCACCTTTCGTCCGCTCCCTCACGGGCTCTGGGTCAAAATCCTGGAACCCCTCCCGAATGGCGTGTGTTCCCCCACCACGTGGATTGGAGCAGCTCCAGACCGCCAGCTTCTTCTGGGGCAGTTAGGTACTCGCTGTAAACGCTTCCACCTGTAATCCCCATGTTCTGTGATGAATGAAAAATAATGACGGGCTTTGATCAGGTAAATGAGGTCCAACTGCTTTCCAGAGTGGAGTGGGTGAGGGAAGAAGATTTTAATGAAGGGAAGCAAGAGTAACTTTAATTTCCGAAGTAATTTCTTGCGCTTTGGAATAAACCTCACTCTAACTCTAACCGTAACCCTATCGCAGGTAGGAGCAGATTCAAGAGGAACTTTCAAAAGGTGGCATTTGGAGAAATAATTGGAAAAGGAGAGTTATGGGGGAGAACAGAGCTGGAATAGGCGTGATGGGCTGAATGGTCTTCTCTTGTGCTGTCCAATTGATGCCAGTGCTTGGAAGTACACAATGTGTTGTCAACAAGTCTTAAGGGTGGTATCTGCAGAGTGACCTCCAATCTTTTATCTTAGAGGAATTTCAGGTTGAAGTGAATTGCAGATATGATTGTGCCTGAGTTTCACTTTTGTTGCCTGATTCTGCGAGTTAATACTTGTACATGAATCTGAAATACTGTTCAAAAAAGCACTGTTAGAACAAAGGTCTGAGTGTTCTTCATACTGAGTGAGATGGAGGGAGGGAGGGAGACTGGAAGAGTTGATATCGCTCACAACAGATCAGAGCTGATGTCTGAGTGGTATCATCGTTCAATCATTCATCTAGAAACACAGGACATGCCCTTGGGACCTGGTTCAAGTTTCACCATAGCAGATGGTGGAATTGGAATTCAACAAGTTCAAAATCTAATGGTCAATTGTTTTAAAAAACGTGTTCATTCATACCCCTATCTGCCAGCCTTACCTGGTTTGGTCTACACGTGACTCCAGTCACAAAGCAATGGTGTTGATTGTTGATTGCCCTCTGAAAAGGTTGAGCAAGCTAATCAGTTACATCTGAGGACAACTGTGATGGGTGATAGATGCAATGTATGAATGACAAAAACAATATTGTATTTGATGGAAGGGAGTGGAGAGTCAGCACTGTGGGAGTGCTGCCCTGTCGGAGGGTCAGCGCTGAGGGAGCACCCTGTTGGAGTTTCTTGCTGTCATGTGTTGCACTGTTGATAGTAATGCATTTTGGATATGATATAAACCCAAGACCCTAATATTAGCAGATGCCTTGGTAGCTCTTCAGAGCTGGGGAGTCTCGCAGAGGATCCTGTCCTCCATAAATCCACCTCAACCAGAATCAGTGCAAGAGTGACAATCCAATCAACACATCAATGCCATTGCTGGAATTTTGCTTCAGTTTCTTCCTGACATCCTGGCTGTCTCATTTTCTGTCTCTGTCTGTCTGTTTTCTCGCCGTGCCTCTGTCTCTCTCTCTCACCGCGTCCCTCTCTCTCTCACTGTGCCTCACTCACTCTCTCGCTCTGCACCACTACACCTGCCTAGCCCTCACCCTCCCCGTCTCTCTCGCACTCCCTTGTTTCCTTCCTCTCTCTGAGCTTGTGTTTAAGTTGCCGTTGGATTGTAAAATTTGGGCTGCCTCCGAGTGCAGGCCCACCTTCGTGGGATCGCCAGGAGTAATTGTCACATTAGCGCAATCTCGACCTGTATTATTCGCCCAATTACTATCGCGGTCAATATGACTCACATTTTTCATTGTCACAGCTTTCATTGTAAACTGACATCGGTCAGTTTCTCACTGTCATAACAATGTATCATAACTTCACATTACTTACAGACTTGTTGAACTTCTAGTTACCACAAATAGTTTTTGAAAGAGCACATACAACCAAGAGTTGACTTTCAATGTAAATTCAGTCATACCTGATTTTAAAAAAGCCTCAAGTGGAACCTGTGAAGTGTCACAACTCTGGAGCGACAGGGAAACTTCAAGCCAAAGACTTAAAAGAAAGAGATAATGGAAGACTGACTACCCCTCTCAGCAAAAAGCCATCTCTTGAGGACCATGCTTCAACAGGTTATGGTTGTGTCGTACCTTTCCAGGAATAGAAGAAGAAAGGGTGAAGGCTCCACTACAACTTTTGGTCTGTGTATGTTTGTGCAATGATATATACTAACTTGCTGTGAAGGTTGCAGCTTGAGGGTACACCCCTGCACTGCAGGTCAAAGACATCCCTCTCTCTTGCTCTAAGTGCTGGATGCCAGTGAAATTGCCACCAAGCAGGAAATGGGCTGAAGACGTGCTGACTTAGCCTCTTAGAGCTGTACAGCGCGGAAACAGACCCTTTGGTCCAACTCGCCCATGCTGACCAGATATCCTAAATTAATCTAGACCCATTTGCCAGCATTTGGACCATATCCCTTTAAACCCTTTAAACTCATGTACTCATCCAGATGTCTTTTAAATTTTGTAATTGTATCAGTTTCTACCACTTTGTCTGGCAGCTCATTCTCACCCTCTGCATGAAAATATTGCCCCTTAGGTCCCTTTTAAATCTTTTCCCTCTCTCACCTTAAACCTGTGCTCTCTAATTTAGGACTCGCCTACCCTGGGGTAAAAGACCTTGGCTATTTACCCTCATGATTTTATAAGCCTCTATAAGGTCACCCCACAGCTGCTGACACTCCAGGGAAAATAACCCCAGTCCATTCAGCCTCTCCCTGTAGCTCAAACCTGCCAACCGTGGCCATCATCCTTGTAAATCTTCCCCGAACCTTTTCAAGTTAACAACATCTTGCCTATCTTAGGGAGACCAGAATTGAACACCTTATTCAAAATGTGGCCTAACCAGTGCCCTGAACAGCCGCAACATGACCTCCAAACTCCTGAATGCACTGACCAATAACGGCAAGCGTACCAACTGGCTTCTTTCACTATCCGGGCTACTTGTGACTCTACCTTCAAGGAACCATGAGCCTGTACCCCAAGGTTTCTTTGTTTGGCAGCATTCCCGACTGTGGGGATCCTGCCATTAAGAGTAATAGTCCTGCCCTGAATTGGCATACCAAAATGCAACACCTCACATTTATTTAAATTAAACACAATTTCCACTCCTTGGCCCATTGGCCCATCTGTTTAAGGTCCTGTTGTACTCTTAGATAACCTTCTTCAGTGCCCACTACACCAATTTGCAATGTACTACCCATTCCTCTTAAGTTCACATCCAAATCATTTATTTAAATGTGAAAAAGCAGTGGATCCAGCTGGTCATAGGCCTCCTGTCTGTCTCCTACCTTCGAGCCAATTTTCTATCCAAATGGCTAGCTCTCCCTGGGTTCCATGGAACATTGTCTAACACCTTGCTGAAGTCCATGTACACAACATCACCGCCTTGCTTTCATAATTCTTCTTTGTCACTTCTTCAGAAAACACAGTCAAGTTAGTGAGATACAATTTCCCATGCACAAAACTATGCTGTCTATCTCTAATCAGTCCTTGCCTTTCAAAATAAATGTAAATCCTGTCCCTCAGAATCCCCTCCAACAACTTATTCACCACTGGTGTCGGGCTCACCAGTCTATCATTCCCTGGCTTTTCTTGCCACCTTTCTTAAATAAGGGCACCACATTAGCCACCCTGGAGTCTTCCCTGGCTACAGTGGTACAAATATTTCCGCAAAAAGCCCAGCACACACTTGCCTATTCCAGTTCAATTCCAGCCTCAGCCAACTGTCTGTGTGGAGTTTGCACATTTTCCCCATGTCTGCGTGGGTTTCCTCCCACAATCCAAAGATGTGCAGGTTAGGTGGATTGACCATGCTAAATTGCCCGTAGTGTCCAGGGATGTGTAGATTAGGTGGATTAGTTATGGGAACTGCAGGAATAGGGTAGGGGGGTAAGTCTGGGTGACATGCTCTTCAGAGAGCCGGTGTGAACTTGCTGGGCCAAATGGCCTGTTTCCGCACTGTAGGGATTCTATATCACTGTTTATTTTTCCAAGTACTCTAGCTTCCATATCCTCTCTCAGTAAATACTGACATGAAATACTCATTTAGTATCCCTCTATGTTTTCTTATGTTTAGTACCAAATAAACTCACTCTTAGTCTCCAGGAGGCCTGATTAACTGGACTTATTTTCAAACATAAATGCAATTGGATTGGGGGAAAAAATATCCAGGAGGGAATGGATCCTTTCTGAATTAAGCCTGTTGTGGCTGATTGAGAAGAGAGATTGAATTGAACCATGAGTTGGGGACTGGTGCTTACACGAGCAAGCAGAAGGCACCGTATTGTCCATTTTCAGTTGATTTGTGCTAAGAATCTCACTGGCCCTGTGATAAAGTACCCTCTTGGCATCATTGCCAACTTGACTGGAAGTTACCGTCACCTGTTCCACCCAACTGACGCTGAATCAAACAAGTTTTGTTTGCTCAAACCTGAACCGAGAGGAAGCTCCGATCTGAAATATGTCAGAAGTCAGCACCTCCCCTGCAGATGGGCCCGCAGATGGGCTATGAAACATCTTCCTCTGAGAGAGAGGATGGGAGAAACCTCAGGTTCCTCCTCTGGTGACTGCCAGCTCAGCTGTATGGGTTCCAGAAAGTTCTTGCAGCTTGCATGAGCCTGGGCCAGTGAGATTCTGCTCCAGGCCCATCGGGGTTTCTTTGCACTCCCTCAGGATGGCCCCAATGGCCGTGTGATGACCAACCGCAATCTGTTTTTTTCCTTTATTCATTGACAGGATGAGGGTGTCGCTGGCTAGGCAGCATTTATTGCCCATCTCTAATTGCCCAGAGGGCAGTTAAGAGTCAACCACATTGCTGGAGTCATATGTAGGCCGAACCAAGTAAGGATGGCAGTTTCCTTCCCTAAAGGACATTAGTGAATCTGACGGACAGGGAGAGATGGCTGCCTAGTGACTACACAGCAGGCTCCCACTGGGAGGTGGGAGCAAGCAGATGGTCTGCTCCCTCGTGTTTGTTACTCGAGGGATACCCTGTCACCCAGCTATTGAGTCAGATCATTTCCGTACTGTCCTCGCCATAGCGATGGGGTTTCTGCTTGACGTTGCCTCTGAAAGATGGTCCTTCCAACCATCTGGCCCTTTCTTAGTGGTGTCACCAGGTGATGCGATTGGAAGGAAAACAAGATGGCCCAACTTGACCTCTCATTACCAGGCCAATTAGCTTTGTTCGACAGTTTTGAGTTCTTCAGTGGTGGAGAGGGAGGCACCGGGATAGGAGCCGGGGCTCCACTCCTTCAGCTGTAGCTGGAGGTTCAGGAACAAAGTGGATCTCTGCCTTGGGATGAGTAATCAGCCATTTTGAACACAAATGAGGAAATGTTTCACTCCAAGGGAATCTTTGGAATTGTCTCCCAAGAGAGCTGGCGAACCTCAGTCATGGAATTACTGAATTATCACGGAGCAGAAGGAGACCATTCTCCTTTGTGGTTGCACCAGTTCTATTGCCTTATGGCAATCTCCAGCCTATTCTCCATATCCCTGCACACTGTTTCTATCCAATAGCCACCCAATGCCATCTTGAATGTCTCATTTGAACCTGCCTCTACCACATTTCCAGGCAGTGCGTTCTACACCCTAACAGCTCTTGTGAAAAAGTTTTTCCTCATGTTGCCCTTGCTTCATTTGAACTCGACTTTAAATCCACGGTCCCCTCATTCTTGTTTCTTTTATGATCAGTAACAGCTTCTCCCTATCCACTGTATCCAGCCCACTCTTTACTTTGAGAACATTTATCTGATTTTTCTCTCGGTCGTCTTCTTTCCGAGGAGAACAGCCCCAGCCTCGATCGGTCCTTGTCACTGAAATTTCTCACCTCTGGAACCATTCTGGTAAATCGCTTCTGCACTCTCTCCAGTGCATTCGTATTTTATTCAAAGACAAAATAAACTTATTTGAGATCTGAGATTGATTGCTTTCTGTGCCTGAATGTCTATCAGAAATATGGGGAATGGATGGAAAATGAAGTCCTGAGTTGACCATAATCATATTGGATGGTGGAACAGGCTTCAAGAGGCCAAATAGTTGATTTACGATGTATTTTGCTACAGTCTCACAGTACAACGGTGTAAAAACAGAGTTTGTCTGCTCTTGAGGTGGAGCTTGAGGGTGGGGAATATGTGTGACTTTAATATTGTTGATTGAATTGAATGATTTATTGACACTTGAATTAAACAGTAAAATACAGTGAACAACTTCAACTGTTGCCACGGTCAGTGCTATTTTGAACAGTCCAGGAGTATAAAGATAGAGCTGAGAGAGAATCTATCTTCATTACGCTGCCTCAGTCACGAGTCCTGAGCCATCTCGCCAACAACACTTGTACTGCCACCCCCACCTCCACCGCCTGCGTCAGACCCACCAACTTCAGAGTCACCACTCTTCAGGTGCAGTCTCTTCGCTAGGCCCACTTCGCCATGCCACCGATGTTAAGGCCGGGTCCCGTGCTAGACCCATAATCACCCCAGAACCAGGAGTCCCTGGCTCCAATGCTGCTGCCGCCGCCGCCTCACTGACAACTCTCAACCATCACCATCTGTCACCTACCTTCGAGCCAGTTCTGCATCCAAATGGCTACTTCTCCCTGTATGTGATCTAACCTTTCTAACCAGTCTACCATGCGGAACCTTGGTGAATGCCTTACTAAAAGTAATATAGATCATGTCCACCATGCTGTCTGAATCAATTCTCATTGTTACTTCTTCAAAAAACTCACTCGCTGTTGAAATCCTGGACAACAGCAGGCAGGGGAGCCAGGTTCAGCAGGCAGTTTCTTTATTCATTCATGGGATGAGGGGCATCACTGGCCAGTCAGCATTTATTGCCCATCCCCAGAGGGCAGTTAAGAGTCGACCACATTGCTGTGGGTCTGGAGTCACGTGTAGGGTAAGGACGGCGGTTTCCTTCCCTAACGGGCATTAGTGGACTAGATAGGTTTTCCTGACAATAATTCATGACCATGATTAGAGTTCTTAATTCCAGATATTTGTTGAATTCAATTTGCACTGTCTGCTGTGGTAGGATTCAAACCTATGTCCCCAGAACATTAGCTGGGTCTCTAGGTTAACAGTCCAGTAATAATACCATAAGGCCATTATTTCTGCTTGGAGCGGATACTGACCTCTGGGGGCAGTTAGGGCTGGCAGTGGTCCCAAGGAGGATCCCTCTGCTTTGGGGAAGTAGTGGTGGAGGAAAATCTGAGGAGGGGGCTGTGATGCCAGAGGAGGTGACTGGCCATTGCACTGAGGAAGAAGATTTGTGTTCATTATAAGATGTTCCTATGTTTCTCTGCCTCCCTCTTTCTTCCCTTGTTTTGCATATTAAAAGTTATTCCAGGAAATTTCTTACTTTCCTTCTCATTTGCAAACCAAATTGGCATTTGGCTTGTGTGCTCAAAAAGGATCATTCATTTTGTTCCTCCCTGAAATCTCCCTTGCACCTCTCCCACCACAGTCCAGCCTGTATCAGCCCTCCTCCACATTAGTGTTGGCTCCCTAACACCAGTGACCCAGAAGGGATACATGCACAAGGGTCAGTAAGAAGGCGAAAAGTCTCTGGAGCCTGGTTAGGATCTCTCCGTACTACTGAGAGTAGGCCACTCGCCCTTTGAGCCTATTCCACCATTTAATAAGAAATCATTGCTGATTTGATTTTAACCTCAACATTCCATTCCTGCATTTTCCCCCGATAATCTTTCATCCTCTCGCTAATCAAGAGTCTATCTACCTCTGACTTTAAAAATATTGAAAGATAGTGCATCTACCGCACCAAAAGAGGAAGGGAATTCCAAAAATTACAACCCAGAGAGAAAAAATATTTCTTCATTTCAATTTGAAATGGGCATCCCTCTTTTTAAATGGTGACTTCTCATTCTAATTCTCCCACAAGAGTAAACTTCCTTTCACCCTCCACTAGGGCAAGTCCTCTCAGGATCTTCTATGTTTCATTAAATCACCTCTGACTCTTCTAAACTCTAGCCTTTCGTCATAAGGTGGTCTGCTCATTCCCAGTATTAGTCTGGTAAACCTTCTCTAAACTGCTTCCAGCACATTAACAACCTTTGTGGGTCTGGCGACCAGTACTATACACAGTACTCTAGATGAGTCTCATTAATGTCCCATATGAGTTAAGTCATTCCCATTAAGTTACCTTTCTTTGTAAATCTTAATATCTCCTTTGAGTCTGTAAGTGTACTAAGTGCATCTTTTGGTCTCCATATTTAAGGAATGATACCATTTCATCAGAGGGTTCAGAAAATATTTATCAAGATGTTCGTGGAAATAGAGGGTTTTGAGTTGCAGAGAGGCTGGATAGGCTGGAATTTTTTTTCACTGGAGTGTGGGAGATTGAGGGGTGACCCTCAACCTTATATAGGTTTATAAAATCACGAGGGGTACAGCTAAGGTGAATAGCAAGGGTCTTTTCCCTGGGGTAGGGGAGTTCAAAACTGAGGGTGTATTTTTAAGATGAGAGGAGCAAGTTTTAAAAAGATGAGGGGCAACTTTTTAATACAGTGAGTGGATTGTATGTTGAATGAACTGCCAGAAGAAATGCTAATGGGGACAGTTACAACATTTAAAAGATATTTGGGTAGGTGCATGAATCGGAATGTTTTGGAGGGATTTGGGCCAAACACAGGCAATTGGGACTAGTTTAATTTGGGAACATGGTTGGCATGGACTAGTTGGACTGAAGGGTCTGTTTCTGTGCTCTGTATGACTATTGCAGGCAGTTCAGAGCAGGTTTACTAGGATGATCCTTGGTAAGGAGGGATTGTCTTATTAGCCAAGATGAAACAGTTTGGGACTCTATTCACTGGAATTTAGAAGGCTGAGGTGATCTCATTGAAACATAGAGGATTGTTAAGAGGTTTGAAAGGGTATCCTGGGAGGATGTGCCCCTCATGTGAGAGCATCAGACCAGAGGACATAGTCTCAAAATAAAGGGATGCCAATTTAAGATTGAAATGAGGAGGAACTTAATTTCAGAGGGTTGGGAGTCTTAAGAACTTCTTGTTACAGAATAGCTGTGAGGGCAGAGTCCTTGTGTATATTTAAGGCTGAGATAGATTTTTGGTTAGATGGAGGAAATGGCAGAAAAGTGGGTCTGAGAAATGTCAGGTCAACCATGATCCTATTAAATGCCAGAGTATAGTTGCGTGCCAGAATGGCCTACTCCTGTTCCTATCTTTCATAGTCTTGGGAGTGTGAGCCCACAAGCGCACACAATTTATTTTTCCATCTGCATGTGGGTAGAGGGGGAGATTTAGAAGAATTTTAACTCAGGTATATGTCATTCATAATTGTTTACCGGTCATTAGAATCTATTTATTAGTAATGAGTAGAAATTCTTGTTCAGCACAGAAACTTGATTTGTGCTTTCTGTTGACCTACATCTAGAAGACAAGTCAGTTGGGGAATTTCTGAAAATTTACAATGAGGCGATACAGATCATCAATTTAGGTTAAGAGATGGCAGGTTTAAAATGGAAGTGAGGAATTACTTCTTGTGAATCTGTGAAATTCACTCCCCTAGAGTGCAGTGGATGTAAAAACACTGAATAAAATTAAGGAGGATTTAGACAGATTTTAAATTAGTATCGGATTAAAGGGAGCAGGCGTGGAAATGGAGTTGAGATTAGCCATGATTTTATCGAATTGTAGAGCACACTCAAGGGGCTGAATGGCCTACTCTTGCTCTTAGCTGCTGAGGTGCTCATATGGATTGGTTGGGGGGGGGGGGTTGTTTGGAAAAGTGTAATTGGTAATAGAGACGAGCAGGGATTTGAAGCGTCTGTGGTTTGGAGTTTAATTGCATGACAGGGTGACCTGGGCCGGGAGTGCGAGTGGACTAGATTGAAGTTGGCGGAAGTTTCTCTGTGATTACAGCAAACTGCAGTCAGATGGGTGTAGCCTGTGGGAAAGAGAGAGGCCGGGAGTGAGGTTTTGCCTGCCAGCTAATCTCTCTCGCACAGTTGCTGTTCTTTTCCTCCTTGTCTGGGAAGAGGTCGAACAGCGACCTCTCAGTGGGTGGTGCATTCTGCCCAACATGGACCGCGGCACGAAACGGGGGCCTCAGGGAGGAGGTTCTTGTCGGGAATGACGCGAGGGAGGGTCAACTTGTCCCGATTCCTCCTGCAGTGCGGAGCTTCTCCCTCGCTGTTCGGCACTGCATCCTGTGGTAGGCATGTTTACTGCTAAATCCTGCATTCCTCGTTCTGAGTGATTTTTGAATGTGCAGATTGGTGAGTGATTATCAGCATTCTGTCCATCCTCTCCCTCCCTCATCACCTCTTCCCCCTCCCCTCATTTCCCTCCCTCCCTCAAGTCTGCTCCCGTCAGTTCCTCAGACCCTGAGAGACGCTCAGTGCTTTAATCTGTTTTTATTTGTTCGGGCAAGCTCTGCAGAAGGAACATTTAAGTTTATTTAATTATGAGACAGTGCTAAATGAAGAGGCCAATCAGTCCCTCGGCCTTGTGCCACCCGTTATTCAGGTTGATGGCCGATCTGCCTCTTGACCAGATCGTTGTTGAACTGTCTCTTAACTAGGTCACGGTGATTTATAGCTTAACGACAACTGTGGCTGATCTCTACTTAACAGTTGACACAAAGGTTGGTGGAATTGTGTATAGCGATGAGGAACATCGAAAGATACAGCTGGATATAGATCAGTTGGTGACTTAGGCAGAGAGATGGCAGGTAATGCATTTTAGAAGGTCTAATCCAGATGGAAAATATACGGTAAATGGCAGAACTCTTAAGAGTACTGATGGACAGAGGGGTCTGGGTGTACAGGTACACAGGTCACTGAAAGTGGCAACGCAGGTGGAAGAGGTAGTCAACAAGGCATATGGCATCAGAAATAATAGGAGCTGCAGATGCTGGAGAATCCGAGATAACAAGGTGTAGAGCTGGATGAACACAGCAGGCCAAGCAGCATGCTCCTATGATGCTGCTTGGCCTGCTGTGTTCATCCATCGCTACACCTTGTTATCAAGGCATATGGCATGCTTGCCTTCATTGGCCAGGGCATTGAGTTTAAAAATTGGCAGGTACTGGAGGGCGGGTCTTATGAGGAATGGTTGAGGGAGCTAGGGCTTTTTTTTCATTGGAGCGAAGAAGGATGAGAAGTGACTTGATAGAGGTCTATAAGATGATGAGAGGCATAAAAAGAGTGGATAGTTAGAGACTTTTTTCCCAAAGCGGAAATGACTATTCCGAGGGGGCATAATTTTAAGGTGATTGGAGGAAGGTATAGGGTAGATGTCAGAGGTAGGTTCTTCACACAGAGAGTGGTGGGTGTGTGGAATGCGCTGCTGGCAGTGTTAATGGAGTCAGATACTTTAGAGACTTTTAAGCAACTCTTGGACAGGCACATGGAGGATAGTAAAATGTAGGGTATGTAGGGTAGATTGATCTTAGTAGGATAATAGGTTGGCACAACATCGTGGGCGGAAGGGACTGTACTGTTCTCCTCCACAGATGCTGCCAGACCTGCTGAGCTTTTCCAGCAACTTTGTTTTTGTGTAGTGTTCTATGGTCTGTGTTCTAAAGTTGCAGCTTTATAGAACCTTAGTTAGGCCGCATTTGGAATATTGTGTTTAATTCTGGTCGCCACACTACCAGAAGGATGTGGTGGCTTTGGAGAGGGCACGGAAAAGATTTACCTGGATGTTACCTGGTATGGAGGCCATTAGCTGTGAGGAGAGGTTGGAGAAACGTGGGATGATCTCACTGGAATGACGGAGGTTGAGGAAGGACCTGATAGAGGTCTACACGATTATGAAGGGCATGGACAGAGTGGACAGTCAGAAGCTTTTTCCCAGGGTGGAAGGGTCAGTTACCAGGGGCCGTGGGTTTAAGGTACTAGGGGCAAGGTTTAAAGGTTAAGTATGAGGCAAGTTTTTTTTACATAGAGAGTGGTGGGTGCCTGGAACTCGCTGCCGGGGGAGGTAGTGGAGGCAGATACTGTAGTGACTTTTAAAGGGCGTCTTGACAAATATATGAATGGGATGGGAATAGAGGGATACGGTCCCTGGAGTGGTAGGGGGTATTAGTTGTGATGGGCAGCATGTGGGTACAGGCTGGGAGGGCCGAAGGGCCTGTTCCTGTACTGTAACTTTCTTTGCTCTTTGTTCTGTTTGTGACTGACAGTTTGTGGCTGACCTCCATGTTAACTAGCTTGTGGACAATCTATATCTTAAGTAGTTTGTGGATGACGTAGTGTCTTGTCTGAACCGTGTCTTAACTAGAACAAAGAAAATTACAGCACAGGAACAGGCCCTTCAGCCCGCCAAGCCTGCGCTGATCCAGATCCTCTATCTAAACCTGTCGCCTATTTTCCAAGGATCTGTATCCCTCTGCTCCCTGCCCATTCATGTATCTGTCTAGATACATCTTAAATGATGCTATTGTGCCCACCTCCTACCACCTCCTCTGGCAACGCGTTCCAGGCACCCACCACCCTCTGCGTAAAGAACTTTCCACGCATATCTCGCTTAAACTTGTCCCCCCTCACCTTGAAATCGTGACCCCGAGTAATTGAGTCCCCCACTCTGGTGAAAAGCTTCTTGTTATCTGCCCTGTCTATACCCCTCATGATTTTGTAGACCTCAATCAGGTGCCCCCCTCAACCTCTGTCTTTCTAATGTAAATAATCCTAATCTACTCAACCCCTCTTCATAGCTAGCGCCCTTCATACCAGGCAACATCCTGGTGAACTTCCTCTGCACCCTGTCCAAATCATCCACATCCTTTTGGTAATGTGGTGACCAGAACTGTACGCAGTACTCTAAATGTGGCCGAACCAAAGTCTTATACAACTGTAACATGACCTGCCAACTCATGTACTCAATACCCCGTCCGATGAATGAAAGCATGCCATATGCCTTCTTAACCACGCTATCGACCTGCGTTGTCACCTTCAGGGAACAATGGATCTGAACGCCCAGATCTGTCTGTGCATCAAATTTCCCCAGGGCTTTTCCATTTACCGTATAGTTCGCTCTTGAATTGGATCTTCCAAAATGCATCACCTCACATTTGCCTGGATTCAACTCCATCTGCCATTTCCCCGCCCAACTCTCCAATCTATCTATATTCTGCTGCATTCTCCGACAGTCCCCTTCACTACCTGCTACTCCACCAATCTTCGTGTCATCTGCAAACTTGCTAATCAGACTGTCTATACCTTCCTCCAGATCATTTATGTATATCACAAACAACAGTGGTCCCAACACGGATCCCTGCGGAGCACCACTGGTCACAGTTCTCCATTTTGAGAAACTCCCTTCCACTACAACCCTCTGTCTCCTGTTGCCCAGCCAGTTCTCTATCCATCTAGCTAGTACACCCTGGACCCCATGCGACTTCACTTTCTCCATCAGCCTACCATGGGGAACCTTATCAAACGCCTTACTGAAGTCCATGTATATGACATCTACAGCCCTTCGCTCATCTATCAACTTTGTCACTTCCTAGATTGTAGCTGATCTGTGTATTAACCACTTGTGTTTGATCTGTATTTTAACTAGTGCTAATCTGTCTCTGTTGATCTGTACCTTAATTATTTTAAAGGCAGTTTGTTTTATAACTGGATCATGGTTGACCCACATCCTAATTAGATCATAACTGCTTTGTACAATAACTAGTCTGTGGTTGATTTGTATCTTAACTAGTGCAAAGCTGACCTTACTCTCAATTAGTCCGTGATTATCCATCAAGAAATGTTAGTGTGCAGATACACACATAATTAAGTATAGCAGTGAGATGCTGTCTTTTGTCACAAGTGTGTTAAATATAAAAGTGAAGATGTTTCGCTTCAGTTATGCAGGGCATGTGAGACCACATCTCTCAAACTGTTTACAGTTTTATCTCCTTATTTGGGGACGGATTTTAGTTTTTTTGGGGGGATATGGGTGTTGCTGTCTGAGCCAGCATTCAATGTCCTGAAGACGGTGCTGGTGAGCTACTGTCTTCCATTCCTGCGGTTCACATGCTTCAGTAGACCTACGATGCTGTTTTGGAGCGAGTTCCAGGATTTTGATCCAGCAACACTGAAGGAACAGCGATATATTTCCAAAGTAAGGTGGAGAGTGGGTTGGAGGTCACCTTGTAGGACAATGGTGTTCCTATGGATCTGCTGTCCTTTTTGTTCAAGATGGGAGTGGTAGTGGTTATGAAAAGTGCTGTCTAAGGATCTTTGGTGAATTTCTGCAGTGTATCTTGTAGATAGTACGCACTGCTGCTACTGAGTGTTGGTGGTGGAAGGAGTGGATGTTTGTGGATGTGATGGGAATCAAGTGTGCCGCTTGTCCTGGATGGTGTCGAGCTTCTTGAGTATTGTTCTGGTTGCACTCTATCCAGGCAAGTGGGGAGTGTTCTACCACAGTGTTGACGTGAGCCTTGTAGAATGCTTTGGGAGTTTGAAGGTGTGTTACTTGTTGCAGTATTCCTAGCTTCTGACCTGCTTTTATAGTCACTTTTTATGTGGTTCCATTCAGTTCAGTTCCTGATCAATGGTAAACCACAGGATGTTGACAGTGGGGGTATCAGCGATGGTCATACCTTTTGAATGTGAAGGGGTGGTGGTTAGTTTATTTGTTTGGTACGTAGTGAAGATGGTCATTGGCTGGCATTTGTGTGGGGTGCATGTTATTTGCTACTTGTCAGCCCAAGCTTGGATATTGTCCAAATCTTGTTGCATTTGAACATGAACTGCTTCTGTATCTGAGGAGTCATGAATGGTGCTGAGCATTATGCAATCATCGGTGAACATCCCACTTCTGACTTTATAGTGGAGGGAAGGATGTAAATGCGTTGCAGGTGGAGCAGAGGTAGTTTACTAGATTGATACCAGGAATGAGTGGGTTGTTCAAGATGGACTGGGCTTGTTTCTACTTGAGTTTAAAAGAGTTGAGGATGACTTGATCAAAGAAAGAAGGATCCTGAATGGTCTTGACAAGGTTGATGTGAAAAGGATGTTTCCTCTTGCGGATCAACCCAGAATTAAGGGGCAAGTATTAAAATTTAGGGGTGACTTTGTTTTGGTTGGTCTTAATAATCTTTTCTTCTCAGGTTCTGTGTCTTTGGAATGCTGTCTCAGGTGTTGGAAGAGGTGTCAGTGAATATTTTTATAGAAATATAGTGTTGACTCCAGATGGCGTTAGTACTGGATGAATCAGATCCTAGGATGAAATTTGACTTGATAGATCATACTTTAATATGAATGGCCACTCGCTGAAACAGAGGCACGTGACGTTTGCAGAGTTTCTTTCACAATACAACGGAAGGTTATTACAAAGGGAGGGAGGGAAAAAAAGCAAGTTGTCCAAATATAGAACTTTTTTTTGAAAAAGAAATTCACAGCAAAATAAACTCTCATGTATTTGCCAAAACCATCATTTTGAAGCATTTAAAATGCTGAGAAATGAACCTTCTGTGTCAACTTTTTAAATTTTACTGCATCTCCCCAGATTTAAATAAGAACATAAGAACTAGGAGCAGGACTAGGCCATCTGGCCCCTCGAGCCTGCCCCACCATTTAATAAGATCATGGCTGATCTTTGAGACTCAGCTCCACTTACCCGCCCACTCACCATAACCCCTAACTCCTCCACTGTTCAAAAATTTATGTAGCCTTGCCTTAAAAACATTCAGTGAGGTAGCTTCAAACCACTTCACTGGGCAGGGAATTCCACAGATTCAGAACCCTTTGGGTGAAGAAGTTCCTCTTGACCTCAGTCCTACATCTGCTTCCCGTTATTTTGAGGCGATGCCCTCTAGTCCTAGTTTCACCTGCTAGCGGAAACAACCTCCCTGCCTCCACCTTATCTATTCCCTTCATAATCTTATATGTTTCCATAAGATCCCCCCTCATTCTTCTGAATTCCAACGAGTATAATCCCAGTCTACTCAGGTCTCTCCTCATAATCCAACCCTCTCAACTCTGGAATCAACCAAGTGAATCTCCTCTGCACCCCCAGTTTATCCCATGATCTGTGAAGTCTTCTTACATGAACAGTCTCCAAACCACAAATCAATTCTTCCTCAGTCTTTCAGTAATCTGTGAATTTCTAACCAATCACTCTAGTTTAGGAAGTTTCAATAACGAAAACATTTATGCCAAGGAAGTTATGTTTTTCCCTGAACTGTCCTGTATTCCTTTCTAGGAGAGAGGCTATACTTGTTTTTGACCACAGCCTCACCTTCTCCAAAACTGCTCTGAAAGCTTTTCACCTCATTCACTCGTGGGATGTGGGCATTGCTGCCTGAGCCAGAATTTATTGCCTGTCCCTAAATACCTTTTGAGAAGGTGATGGTGAGCTGCCTTCTTGAACCACAGTCTGTTTGCTCTCGGTAGGCTTGCAGTGTCCTTAGGGAAGGAGTTCCTCGATTTTTGATGCGGTGACACTGAAGTGATGTATTTCCAAGTCCGGACAGCGAGTGGTTTGGAGGGGAACTTGGGCGGTGATGTTCCTGCTGCCTTTGTTGTTCTAGATGCTAGTGGTTGTGGGTTTGGAAGGTACTTGCCTGAGAAGCCTGGGTGAATTTCTGTAGTTCATCTTGTAGATATCACTGTTACTGAGCGTCAGTGGTTAAAGGAGTGAATGTTTGTGGATGTGCTGCCAACCAAACCGGATGCTTTGTCCTGGATGGTGTTGAGCTTTTTAAGTGTTGATGGACAAAATTACCTCCTTTCTGTGCAGTAAAAAGTCTTATTCTGACTGTCCAATTGCAGTACAGAACAACACTGCTGGGTTGAGTTTCCTCCAAAATGCTGAAATTTTAACAGCTCTTTGGGATGACCCTGAACTGGTCGGTGTGATCTGAGTGCCTGAATCCGGAGATGAGAGTAATGCCTTAATAATGCCTTAATGTGCCTTGAGCTCTGTCTGCTCTTTCAAGAATTTACTTTAAATAAATGTGAATAAATGTCAATTAATATATGAGGACCCCCTTCCCATGCCACTCAATGCTGGGTTCAAACTGTCAAGCAGTGGATGTTTCTTAGACTCCCAGCTAGACTGAAATTTAATGTGTCTAATAACTTGTGAAGCTCTAATCTCCCGGTTTAAAGAAAAATTCCAGGCAAGCTTGATGAAAGCTTTCTCACCTTAATCCTCCCTTATCCATGGATCTGTTCTGGCAGCTTTCCTGGATGTGAAGACACTTGAGAGTTTAGTTATATCCAACTCTGCCTTCCCCAGCAACTTGTAGTTTAGGTGTCAGCTGAGTCTAAGGCTGTACTCTGATCAATGGTTAATTTTAAATCTGAGATTGTTTAACGAAAATCTAAGGTTTTAAGGGATATGGGCCAAAGGCAGTTATGTGGAGTTTGGCCTCAGAGCTTGTTGAATGGCAGAACAGGCTGTAGGGGGCTAAGTGGCCTACTTTTGTTCCTTCATACCCATCTCTGAGTCAGAAAGTTGTGGGTTCATTCTTAATTCAAGGCTTGTACCTCCTCCCCTGTCCACTGTCAGAGGTTCTGCCTCTCAGTTGAGAGATTAAACAGAGGGCATGTCTTTCTCCTCCGTACCAGTGGGCCAATGCTGGGGAAAAGCCATTCACCTGCTGTGTGTGGGCAGGGGTTCATTCAGTCATCCAGTTTGTCCAGTCAGCTGCAGAATTAGACTACTTCTGTACAACATCTGGGAGCAAGACAATGTCTCCCCTTTTCATTTTTTTGTTTTCATCGTGGGATGGAGGGAGCAGGGGGAAACTGTTCATCTGCTAGAATAGATTTTAAGGCCCAGTTTGACAGGTAAGCAAAGAGCAGAGACACACCCAAGTGAGTGCAGTAGTAATAGTAATGGTAGAAAGGGATGGGTTTCTTCGGGACATTGGTAGGCATTCAGCTTGCAGCCAATGACACCCACCACCTGAAAAGCAGTGCTTAGACCCAATATTCTGCACAGATTGGAGGAATCCTGTCAGCATGTGCCACTGCTCGGATGGAATTTCACATTTCCTGAACCTCCCTCAGGAGCACGTGCCCCACAACCTGAGCTATCTCTTAGGTTTATGTCGTGCCTTTCTGATGCTTTTTTTTTGTGCTGTTGTATACTGTCCACCTTGAGTCCTGTGCCCACTGCCATGACACACCTTGGTGTGGTTATTTACTGCCAGGTGGCAGTGATCCCTGGTGGAGGGCTCTCGATGTGGGAGTCCTCCCTCTTTCCATTAGGAACCTGGGGTGGAGGGCGGCATGGTGGCTCAGTGGTTAGCACCAGGGACCTGGGTTCGATTCCACCCTCTGGCGACTGTCTGTGTGGAGTTTGCACATTCCCCCCAGGTCTGCATGGATTTCCTCCGGATGCTCTGGTTTCTCCCACAGTCCAAAGATGTGCAGGCTAGGTGGGTTGGCCATGCTAAATTTCCCATAGTGTCCAGGGATGTGTAAATTAGGTGGGTTATAGGGGGATGGGTCTGGGTGGGATGCTCTAAGGGTTGGTGTGGACTTGTTGGGCCGAAGGGCCTATTTCCACACTGTAGGGATTCTATGATTCTATGGTATTACACACAGGTGTCCCTTGTAACTGTAGATTGTGGACTCCCGGCCCAGTTGTTTATTTTGCAGCAACATGGAGTTTGTGGACCATGTTTATGTTCGTTATTGGCATTTGCACTCCCTTTCTAATTATTTGAAAACTTTTTTGTTGTGTTTTTGGTTGCAATTCAGCCTCATGTCCCTGCTTTTTGGCCAGCTGATGTGGAAGGGTATGGGCGAATCAGGGGACCTCCTCGTGGGTCTGCTCTTGGCCCTGGCCACTTTGGTTATAAACAGTTCATGCAGTGGGCTGTGGAGGGGGTCATCTCTGCCGACTGCCTGCCCCTCTTCCAACGTTACGTTTGTGCCTGGCTGTCCATCAATGTTGTCAATGCCTTTATAGAGAGATGGGCACCATGGGAGAATACAGTGCTTTATTTCCCACTCCAGCTCCATTTTAATTTAGTCACTTCCTGCTCTCCCTATTCCACCCCACTCACCTTTGATGGTTTGCATAGTCCATAATGAGCTTTGCTTGTAAATACTCATTTGGATACACAGATGTTTTAACTACTGGTAGTTACTAGTTCTTATTTTGAAAAAATGCAAAAACAAAAGTCATGGTGATTTTGGTGGTAGGAAAGCGTGCAGCTCCGTGTGATAATTCTTCTGGGTACAGGAGGATTTTCTGGCCCTTATTGGGCTTTGCACATAAATTGATTCTAAATTGATTAATCAGTCAAAACATGGGTGATTTACTTCTGGTAGTTAATGATTTGGTCGCTTGGCCTAGTTGGCAAGACATCTAACTTCAGTGTTTGTTGGTTGCTATCAAAAGATTGCGGGTTTGAGTCCAGCTGTGATTGTTTTGGCCTTTTTGTTATACGGTGGTAGTGTCCCTACCCTTGGACAGAGAGACTTGTATTCAAGTTCCACCTGCTCCAGAGGTGTGTAATGACGTCAGGTATACCGTTTTGGATACTGTTGGGGGAGATGGCTCACCAGGGGAAGGCAGCAGTAGCCAGGTTCATGGCACCGTGGCTGGCTCTGCTGTACAGAAGGGCGGGAAAAAGAGTGGAAGGGCTATAGTCATTGGGGATTCAATTGTAAGGGGAGTAGATAGGCAGTTCTGTGGTCGAAAATGAGACTCCCGAATGTTATGTTGCCTCCCATGTGCACGGGTCAGGGATGTCTCAGATCGGCTGCAGAACATTCTGAAGGGGGAGGGCGAACAGCCAGTTGTCGTGGTGCATATAGACACCAATGATATCGGTAGAAAATGGGATGAGGTCCGACAAGCAGAATTTAGGGAGTTAGGAGCCAAGTTTAAAAAGTAGGACCTCAAAGGTAGTAATCTCAGGATTTTAGGAAGTGAAACGGTAAGGGAACCTTGGTTTACAAAAGAAATTGTATCTCTTGTTAAGCGGAAGAGGGAAGCTAATGTGACATTGAGACGAGATGGTTCAGATGAGGCGATGGAGAGTTACAGATTAGCTAGGAAGGATTTAAAGAGAGAGTTAAGAAGAGCAAGGAGGGGACATGAGCAGTCATTAGCAGGTAGAATTAAGGAGAACCCTAAAGCTTTCTATCAGTATGTGGGGAATAAAAGGATGACTAGGGTAAGAATAGGGCCAGTCAAAGACAGAAGTGGGAAGTTGTGTGTGGACCCTGTGGAGATCGGAGAGGTGCAAAACAAATATTTCTCATCTGTTTTCGCTCAGGAAATGGAGAATATTGTAGAGGAGAAGACTGAGATACGGGCTATTAGACTTGAAAGGATTGAGATTAGTAAGGAGGAGGTGTTATCAATCCTAGAAGGTGTGAAGGTAGATGAATCCCCTGGGCCGGATGGGATTTTTCCGAGGATTCTCTGGGAAGCTAGGGAGGAGATGGCGGAGCCTTTGGCCTTGATCTTTGAGTCGTCATTGGCTACAGGTTTAGTACCAGAGGACTGGAGGATTGCAAATGTTGTGCCCTTGTTCAAGAAGGGCAGTAGAGATGACCCAGGTAATTATAGACCAGTGAGCCTTACGTCTGTTGTAGGAAAAGTTTTGGAAAGGATTATAAGAGGTAGGATTTATAATCATCTAGCAAGCAACAATTTGATTGGAGATAGTCAACATGGATTCGTCAAGGGCAGGTCGTGTCTCACAAACCTCGTTGAGTTTTTTGAGAAGGTGACCAAGCATGTGGATGAGGGTAGGGCAGTTGACGTGGTGTACATGGACTTCAGTAAAGCCTTTGATAAGGTTCCACATGGTAGGCTATTGGAGAAAATGCGGAGGCATGGGATTGAGGGAGATTTAGCAGTTTGGATTAGAAACTGGCTTTCTGAAAGAAGGCAACGAGTGGTGGTTGATGGAAAATATTCAGCCTGGAGTCCGGTTACTAGTGGTGTGCCACAAGGATCTGTTTTGTGACCACTTCTGTTTGTCATTTTTATAAATGACTTGGACGCTGACACAGGTGGATGGGTTAGTAAGTTTGCAGATGACACTAAAGTCGGTGGAGTGGTGGAGAGTGTGGAAGAATGTTGCAGGTTGCAGGGAGACTTGGATAAACTGCAGAATTGGGCTGAAAGGTGGCAAATGGAGTTCAATGCAGATAAATGTGAGGTGATTCACTTTGGGAAGAATAATAGGAAGGCAGAATACTGGGTCAATGGAAAGATTCTTGGTAGTGTGGATGTGCAGAGGGATCTTAGTGTCCAGGTACGTAGATCCCTGAAAGTTGCCACCCAGGTTGATAGTGCTGTTAAGAAGGCATACAGTGTGTTAGGTTTCATTGGTAGAGGGATTGAGTTCCGGAGCCGTGATGTCATGCTGCAACTGTACAAAACGCTAGTGTGGCCTCACTTGGAATATTGTGTACAGTTCTGGTCGCCCCATTACAGGAAGGATGTGGAAGCATTGGAAAAGGTGCAGAGGAGATTTACCAGGATGTTGCCTGGTCTGGAGCGAAGGTCTTATGAGGAAAGGCTGAGGGACTTGGGTCTGTTCTCATTGGAGAGAAGAAGGCTAAGAGGGGATTTAATAGAGACATACAAAATGATCAGAGGATTAGATAGGGTGGACAGTGAGAGTCTTTTTCCTGGGATGATGAGGTCGGCTAGTACGAGGGGGCATAGCTGCAAATTGAGGGGTGATAGATTTAAGACAGATGTCAGAGGCAGGTTCTTTACTCAGAGAGTGGTAAGGGCATGGAATGCCCTGCCTGCCAATGTAGTTAACTCAGCCACATTAGGGGCATTGAAACAGTCCTTGGATAAGCATATGGATGATGATGGGATAGTGTAGGGGGATGGGCTTAGATTAGTTCACAGGTCGGCGCAACATCGAGGGCCGAAGGGCCTGTTCTGCGCTGCATTGTTCTGTGTTCTGTGCTACCAGTGCCATGTGCTAGTCAGAGCAGAAATGAAAGAATAGCCAGGATGAATGCGTGGCTTGAGAGATGGTGCAGGAGGGAGGGGTTCAGATTTTTGGTACATTGGGACCGGTTCCAAGGCGGGACTATTACCAATTGGACGGTCTACACCTGGGCCGGACTGGAACCAATGTCCTTGGGGGTGCTTTTGCTAACGCTGTGGGGGAGTGTTTAAACTAATGCGGCAGGGGGATCGGAACCAAATATTGGATAGGTTATTGGACAGAAAGGAGGTAGTAACTAAAGCCTGTAGGGAACTAGATAATGGAGTCAGCGAGATTAAAGGGAAGAGTAGGCAGGGAGCAGATGATGAACACAAAGGGACAGGTGGTCTGAGGTGCATTTGTTTTAATGCGAGAAGTGT
The DNA here is from genome assembly GCA_024137785.1 of Ginglymostoma cirratum. NCBI lineage: Eukaryota > Metazoa > Chordata > Chondrichthyes > Orectolobiformes > Ginglymostomatidae > Ginglymostoma > Ginglymostoma cirratum. The sequence continues at coordinate 80,416 of JAHRHZ010000189.1, read as the reverse complement.
AATAGATAAGGCAGATGAACTTGGGGCTTGGATCGGTACCTGGGAGTATGATGTTATTGCTACTACTGAGACTTGGTTGAGGGAAGGGCATGATTGGCAACTAGATGTCCCAGGATATCGGTGCTTCAGGTGAGATAGAGAGGGAGGTAAAAGGGATGGAGGAGTTGCATTACTGGTCAAAGACAATATCACAGCTGTACTGAAGGAGGGCACTATGGAGGACTCGAGCAGTGAGGCAACATGGGGAGAACTCAGAAATAGGAAGGGTGCAGTAACAATGTTGGGGCTGTACTACAGGCCTCCCAACAGTGAGTGTGAGATAGAGATACAAATATTTAAACACATTATGGAAAGGTGTAGGAGCAACAGGGTGGTCGTGATGGGAGATTTTAATTTTCCCAACATTGACTGGGATTCACTTAGTGTTAGGGGTCAAGATGGAGCAGAATTCGTAAGGAGCATCCAGGAGGGTTTTCTAGAGCAATGTGTATGTAGTCCAACTCGGGAAGGGGCCATACTGGACCTGGTGTTGGGGAATGAGCCCGGCCAGGTGGTTGAAATTACAGTAGGGGACTACTTTGGAAATAGTGACCACAATTCTGTAAGTTTTACAATACTCAAGGACAAAGACGAGAGTGGTCCTAAAGGAAGAGTTCTAAATTGGGGGAAGGCCAACTATACCAAAATTCGGCAGGATCTGGGGAATATAGATTGGGAGAAACTGTTTGAAGGTAAATCCACATGTGATATGTGGGAGGCTTTTAAAGAGAGGTTCATTAGTGTGCAGGAGAGACATGTTCCTGTGAAAATGAGGGATAGAAATGGCAAGATCAGGGAACCATGGATGACAGGTGAAATTGTGAGACTAGCTAAGAGGAAAAAGGAAGCATACATAAGGTCTAGGCGACTGAAGACAGACAAAGCTTTGGAAGAATATCGGGAATGTAGGGCGAATCTGAAACGAGGAATTAAGAGGGCTAAAAGGGGACATGAGGTATCTTTAGCAAACATGGTTAAGGAAAATCCCAAAGCCTTTTATCTATATATAAAGAGCAAGAGGGTAACTAGAGAAAGGATTGGCCGACTTAAGGACAAAGAAGGAAAGTTATGCGTTGAGTCAGAGAAAATGGGTGACATTCTTAATGAGTACATTGCATCGGTATTCACTGAGGAGAGGGACATGACGGATGTTGAAGTTAGGGATAGATGTTTGATTACTCTTGGTCAAGTCGGCATAAGGAGGGAGAAAGTGTTGGGTATCCTGAAAGGCATTAAGGTGGACTAGTCCCCAGGTCCTGATGGGATCTATCCCAGGTTATTGAGGGAAGTGAGAGAGGAAATAGCCGGGGCCTTAACAGATATCTTTGCAGCATCCTTAAACACGGGTCCATGTATCTGACATCTACAGCCTTTCCCTCATCAATCAACTTTGTCATGTCCTCAAAGAATTCTATTAAGTTGGTAAGACATGACCTTCCCTGCACAAAACCATGTTGTCTATCACTGATAAGCTCATTTCCCCAACACCAGGTCCAGTATGTCCCCTTCCCGAGTTGGACTACATACATATTGCTCTAGAAAACCCTCCTGGATGCTCCTTACGAATTCTGCTCCATCTTGACCCCTAACACTAAGTGAATCCCAGTCAATGTTGGGTCCCGGAGGACTGGAGAATTGCCAGTGTTGTCCCCTTGTTTAAGAAGGGTAGCAGGGATGATCCAGGTAATTATCGACCGGTGAGCCTGACGTCAGTGGTAGGGAAGCTGCTGGAGAAGATACTGAGGGATAGGATCTATTCCCATTTGGAAGAAAATGGGCTTATCAGTGATAGACAACATGGTTTTGTGCAGGGAAGGTCATGTCTTACCAACTTAATAGAATTCTTTGAGGACATGACAAAGTTGATTGATGAGGGAAAGGCTGTAGATGTCATATACATGGACTTCAGTAAGGCGTTTGATAAGGTTCCCCGTGGCAGGCTGATGGAGAAAGTGAAGTTGCATGGGTCGAGGGTGTGCTAGCTAGATGGATAAAAAACTGTCTAGGCAACAGGAGACAGAGAGTAGTAGTGAAGGGGGTTTCTCAAATTGGAGACCTGTGACCAGTGGTGTTCCACAGGGATCCGTGCTGGGACCAATGTTGTTTGTGATATACGTAAATGATTTGGAGGAAGGTATAGGTGGTCTGATTAGCAAGTTTGCAGATGACACGAAGATTGGTGGAGTAGCAGATAGTGAAGGGGACGGTCAGAGATTACAGCAGAATATAGATAGATTGGAGAGTTGGGCAGATAAATGGCAGATGGAGTTCAATCCGGGCAAATGCGAAGTGATGCATTTTGGAAGATCTGATTCAAAAGCAAACTATACAGTAAATGGAAAAGTCCTGGGTAAAATTGATGTACAGAGAGATCTGGGTGTTCAGGTCCATTGTTCCCTGAAGGTGGCAACGCAGGTCAGTAGAGTGGTCAAGAAGGCATACGGCATGCTTTCCTTCATCGGACGGGGTATTGAGTACCAGAGTTGGCAGGTCATGTTACAGTTGTGTAGGACTTTGGATCGGCCACATTTAGAGTACTATGTACAGTTCTGGTCACCACATTACCAAAAGGATGTGGATGCTTTGGAGAGGGTGCAGAGGAGGTTCACCAGGATGTTGCCTGGTATGACGAGGGGTTGAGTAGATTAGAATTATTTTCATTAGAAAGACGGAGATTGAGGGGGACCTGATTGAGGTCTACAAAATCATGAGGGGTATAGACAAGGTGGATAGCAGGAAACTTTTCCCCAGAGTGGGGGACTCAGTTACTAGGGGTCATGAGTTCAAAGTGAGAGGAGGAAAGTTTACGGGAGATATGCGTGGAAAGTTCTTTACGCAGAGGGTAGTGGGTGCCTGGAACACGTTGCCAGCGGAGGTGGTAGACGCAGACACGTTAGTGTATTTTAAGATGTATTTGGACAGGTACATGGATGGACAGGGAGCAAAGGGATACAGACCCTTAGAAAATAGATGACAGGCTTAGACAGAGGATATCGATCGGCGCAGGCTTGGAGGGCCGAAGGGCCTGTTCCTGTGCTGTAATTTTCTTTGTTCTTTGCCTCTGATGAGGTTAATTAGAGAAATAGGTTTAAAAAGGAAAGACTGATGGTGGTAAATGGGTGAAAAAGTACCATAGGCAATTTGGTGATGGAAAAGAATTGCTCAGTTGTGTGTTAGTTGGAAACGTTGAAAATTGGAAACAAAGATGAAAGGTAACATGGGTGATTGGTGATGGAAAAGAAACCATTCAGTTGTATGTGAAAACACTTCTGGATATAAAAAAAGGGCTGATTTTCTCCAAGATGTCCTTCGAGAAGGAGCATGCAGTGTTTACCAAGACTGTCCAGTCTTTCAGAGAGAGGTGGACCCATGAGGGCTATAATGCCTTATTTTGCTGCTCTCCTAAACTCCACCTTAAATTAGTTCCACACTCTCTTCCTACCGCCCCAATTGTTGTTGCACTGTCCCTGGTAGAGACTTGGTAGTTTATTAAATTAAAAAAAAAGGAAATGGAAAAGGGCTGTTCTTTGCCAGTAGGTCAGGAAGGACAACAAGCAGACTGGAGTTTGTGTTAAATTACAAAGCACAGAAGAACAGTCAAGGAAAGCAGACTAACTCATCCCTCAATATCTGGCTGCCAAAGATTATGAGCTAAACTTGGGCACTCTGAACAATTAAAGGTAATCAAGGAGAGTCAGCATCGTAAGTAAAAAGGATTTAATGGTTAACCAATTGGAGTTTTCTTTGAAGCAGTGACGAGCACTGTGGATAAAGGACGTGTAGTGTATTTGGATTTCCAGAAAGCATTTGATAAGGTGTCACACTATTGTAGAAAATAAAAGCTTATGGTATAGTGGGTAACATATCCAGCACAGATAGAGGATTGGCTGGCTGCATGAAGCAAAGTATACAGAAGCAGGGCTTTGGCAGGATGTGATCAGCAAAGTTCTAGAGAGGTCTGTACTGGGGTCAGTTTTTGTTATTGACTTAGATGAAGGGAGCAAAAGGATGATGGCTAAATTTTCAGATGACACACAGATAGCTAAGAAAGTGTGTTGTAGGGAGGACATAAGGTGCTGGCGACTGATTACAGATAGGGCAAGTCTGTGGGCAAAAATCTGGCAGACAAAGTACTGTGTAGAAGTTCTTCACTTTGGCAGGAAGAAGTTTGACTTAAACAGAATGTGATTGCAGAGTTTGAGGTGCAGAGGGATCTTTATTCTGGTGCGTGAGATACAAAACCTTACTTTGCATGTACAGCAAGAATCAAAGAATGTTAACAGAACGTTAAAGAATTATTGCAAGTGAAATTGAACACAAAAGTAAGGACAAAACAAACTGCATGTGCTGGAGATCTGAAACAAAAACAACTGAGAAAGGTTCTCTGGACTCAAAATGTTAATTCTAATTCTTCACAGATGCTGCTAAACCTGCTGAGCTTCTCCAGCACTTTCTGTTTTTGTATAAAAGTAGAGAAATCATGCTTCAGTTATGCAGGCTGGGGGTGCCGAGTGGCCTTCTCCTGTTTTGAATTTGCCTGTTTGTAATTAATGTGACAGAAAAGCAGTGGAATGGTGCAGTGGAGCCAATATTCTTTGCTGAAGAACAAAAAATTATCTTGTGCATAAGTAACATTGTACGGAATCTTGCTGTGCTCAGATAGCTGGTTTTTTTTATTATTCATTTGTGGGATGTGGGTGTCACTGGTTTTCATTGCCTGTCCATAATTGCATTTGAGAAGGTGGTGGTGAGCTGTCTTCTTGAACCAATGCAGTCCACCTGCTGTGCATTGACACACAATGCCATTAGGGAGGGAATTCCAGGATTTTGACCCAGTGACAGTGAATGAACAGTGATATATTTCCAAGTCAGGATGGTGAGGGGCTTGAGGGGGAGCTTGCAGGAGATGGTGTTCCCACGTATCTGCTGCCTTTGTCCTTCTAGATGGAAGTGTTATGGGGTTGGAAGGTGCTGTCTGAGGATGGTTGGTGAATTTCTACAGTGCATCGGACACTGCCAGGGCAACTCTGCTTTGCTGGCTGTGAAGCTGTCTGTTATTGACAAAGGGGTGCTACACAAATGCAGAGTCTTCCATTCGACAGGCAATACAGATTCCTGAAGCTGGTGAATGTGTCTTTTTTTTTTTCCTGTCCCTGGGTGACCTTTTTTTGTTTTATTGGCTCTTTTCTTTCAGTCCCTTCAATGAACTGTGTGCGTTAGGTGTGGAGAATGGCTCACGATTTTGAGCCAGTGTTGAGCTTGGACTCTGAGTCCCATCCTCATCTGGATGACCTCCCAATGTACGAGGATGAAGTGGATCACATCGAATGGGAAGAGAGCATAGGTAAGTCACCAAAAACACCTACAGACACCGCAAGTGTAATCGATCGAATGGCGAAGCAGACTCACAGGGCCAAATAGTCAACTTCTGCTCTTGCGTCTTGTGCAAGGGTTATAAGAGCATCCCGTAAAACCTCTGTTTCTGACCAAGCTTGAGGCTGCCCGTATTAGTATCTCCTCGGGATGTTTGTCCTACCTTTTTGAAAGGTGCTATGTAAATGTAAGGTGTCGGTGTTGTAAATGTACTTTTCAGATGAGCTCCCCAGTCGTTATCTCCTGGTCTACAATATCAAACCCTTTAAGGAGAGGAAACGACAAGTGTTTATGAAGGGTGTGCCAGTGACGGTCCACGTCGAAGGTATCGAACGCCATCTGCGAGGGTTTAAGGTAGGAATGTTCTGCCTCTCCATAAAGACCCTACCTTCAATGTCCCAAGAATGCTCTGAGCTTAACAGTAGATGGAACATGTTCTGCATGAATCACTGTTACGTCAAGTGAGCTCGGAGGATGGTGAGAGTTTGAGCAAGAGGTAGTTTCCCGAGGACTGCTTGTTTAAGAAACAGAATTAGTTTCAAAAACAGTAGTTATTGGCCATTGGCAAAAAGCCGCATAAAGCGGATAACACTTTTAAAGAGCTAGTACAAGTGAGTTGGACCAAAAGGCCTCCCTCTGTGCTGTCTGGTTTGAATAAGGTTATGTTGGAACGCACTTCACTTGGTTGGATGAGTGCAGCTCCAACAACACTCCGGAAACTCAATGCCATCCAGGGCAAAACATCCCGCTTGATTGGCACCACATCAACAAGCGTCCACTCCCTCCATCGCCGACACTCAGTCGCAGCAGTGTGTACCATCTACAGCGTGCACTGCAGAAATTCACCAATGGTCCGTAGGTAGCACCTTCCAAACCCCAGAATCTCATCCATCTAGAAGGACAAAGCTAGCAGATACACGGGAACTTACTTCCTGCCAAGCCACTCAATAACATGAAAATATATCACTTGCTCCTTCAGTGTCTTTGGAACAAAATCCTGGAATTTCCTCCCTAACACCATGGTGGGTCTGCCTACGCCACATGGACTAGAGTGGCTCCAAAAGGCAGCCCATCACCACCTTCTCAAGGGGCAATGAGGAATGACGACAAAATGACATCCACATCCCATAAACAAAACCAGAATTGTGGTGGAGAGGTTACTTATAGCCCAGAGTTGTGACAGAGTCCAGGCAAAGATTAAGCTGTCTTCAGTAGTAAAGGTAGCTGTGCTAATGTGATGCAGAGTAGGAATAATGCATTCTTAGTTACTTCATTTGTCTTGGAGTATGCAGTCAGAAATTTGATGTTAAAAAGCCTGACAAGTTTTGTGCAGTCAAACCTAACACCACATGGTTTGTGTCTTCCCTCCCCACCACCCAAGGTTCGGCCAAGTACAGTCTATATGATGAGGATAACGCATGGAGACTTCACGTGGACGGTGAAAAAGAAATTCAAACACTTTGAAGAATTGCATCGAGACCTGATGAGGCACAAGTTCAAAGTTCGGGTTATCCAGCAACCATTAGCCAGGTCTGCCATATCAGAGAGTCATACAGTGCAGAAGAGACCCTTTGGCCCTTTGAGACTGTACTGACCTATCTGCACTGATCCCACTTAACATTCACTTAGCGCAGTAGTGACATTTCGAGTGCTCATCAAATTCTTTTTTAAAAGTTGGGGTTTCCCACCCCTACCGCTCTCGCGTATGTGTATTCCACAATCCCACGTCTCTGGGTGAAAAAGATTTCCTCAACTCCTCTCTAGCCTCTTGCTCTTCACCTTAAAATGATGCCCTCTTGTTGTTAACCCTTCAATGAAGGAGAGCAGCTCTCCATCCTATCCAGGCACCTCATCACCAGATATAGTTCCACCAGATCCATGCTGTATGGGCCTTCTCTCTGTGTGTGGGTGTGGGTGTGGGTGTGTCTCTGTTAGTGGTTCTCTGTCTGTGGTGTCGCATGCTTGCTCTCTCGCTCGCTGTGTCTGTCTCTGTCTCTTTGTAGTCTCTCTCTCTTCCAGTCTAGATGGTGTGTGTGTCTCTCTCTCTCCCTCTCTGTGGACGGTCTCTCTTGTCTGTGTGTCTTGGGTTGCCTCTCACACCTTGCTGTCTGTGGAATCCTGCTGTGTGAAACTGCTGTTGTTTACCTGTGCAGCACGGGTGACTTCAAGTCAAAGAAGCTGTGTCTACCTCATGAGAGAGCCTATTTCAAACTGAACTTCGACAATTTGACAAATGTTGTGGAGGCCTTTGGTGCAGAATTATCTAGGATAATCATGAAAACTTGCAAGGGCTTTGCAAAAGGGGAGGATGTATTTGGGAAGGCCTGTAAGATAATGGGCTGAGTGAACAAGCAGCAAATCCGCTTTAATGCATAAATGCTTTGTAAAAAGGGTAAGGAAGCAGCATGTCGTAAGCAGGTGCATTCTTAAGAGTGAAGGACAGTGAGACCAGTACTCAATGGAGGGGAATATCTGTCCTTCATCAAATGTGGGGAGACTGGAGAACCTGGGATTCTTCACCTCTGAGCACAGCAGGTTAAATGGTAGATTAAACTGAGGCGTTTAAAATCCAGAGGGTAGTTTCAATTGAGTGAGTGAAGAGAAACTGTTTGTAATGGCAAGAGGGTTAGTCACTGGAGGAGACATAAATAGAAGGGAACTGGGGCAAGAGGCCGGTGTGGGGGGAGATGAGAATAATGTTTGTTTATTTGGTGTAGAGACAGTGATAGGCTGAGTTTTGTTTTCACTTCAAATTTCCAGTGTTGGTGTATTTTGCTTTGTGTAATCTGGTGAGCCTCTGTTATACCCTCCCTCTTCCTGGCAGATATAACCTTCCTCAGATGAAGGGGAGCAAAACACCATGTGACTGGAGTAGTGATTCCAACATTTGCCCTTCTGTTCTTTTGTCTGTTTTATCTCCAGGTTGGCTGCACCTCAGGGGCAGAGACGAGAGCCTGGCATCACCATGGCAATGCCCGCCCTTCCCCACCAGCCGGAGTGGGCCTCCATGAGGCAAGCTTCGAGCAAACAGGTGAGCCTATGGAGGGGTGGAGGTAGAGGTGGGGGGTCAGGGAGGCGAGTTGGAAGGGTGGTTGATTTGGGTGAAACCAGGTTCACCAGAATGATTATTCAGGGGCCGTCGGTGCTGGTAGGACCTTTTGAAAACATGAAGCTGATCCCGGGAAGATTACGGAGAGGGTTGAGGGGACGCCCATCGGTGTCTGTGGACCCACCCCTCAGCGTCTGGTGGCTCTGCCCTGTCTTTCAGTGAGACTAGCAGTGGCCTCTGACTCTGAAGGTGTTTGGGGAAGGGTGGGATGGGGATGTTGGGCCCCACCGAAGGTTTTGACTCCTGAATGAGGCTGTCATCCCTGAAATCCTGAGTATTGGAAAAAATGCTGAAGGCTTGAACATATTCCTTTTGTATGCAGAGAACGTAAGATGGCTGTCATCAGAAGCAGTTCTACAATTGAACAGCAACTTTGAATAATTCCAAATATGCCAAGCGTGACAGCCAGTTTTCAGATAATCAACCAATCTGGTAACATAGCTTGGCTCTACATGGGAATGTTTCTCGACAAAACCCAGGCATCCAGTTTCAAATCTGAATTTTGTTTCAACTGATAGTGCACCATAACTGAGCCCCGGCACCTCTCCTGCAAATCTCTTGGCTGACTCTGCTTTATGTACTATTCAGTACGACTAACTAATTAGTTCAGCTTGTTACTGTCTGCCTTGTTACTTTGAACGCAAAGGTATTCAGCATTGTATTAACAATTGGATACTGTCAGTTTACTCTCGGCAGAAGTGATGCGCATTGATGTGCATGGAGCCTGTTCTCTGTAAATTAGCACAATATGTTCAAGGCTCGAGCCTTTTATGAATTACCAAGAGAGCTTGTGGAACCTATAACCTATTGGCTTTCTCTGTAGCCAACCAGTCGCCAATTAATCATCACCTATTTCTGCTGTAGTAAAAATGGTTGAGATTTTTGTTGTGAAAGGTCCTGACGTGTGTGAGGGTAAAGCTTTGAAAATATATCAGCCTCTCTTCATCAAGATTCAGGTTTGTCCTTTCTTTCGTTTGTCTCTTGGCGAGTGATGTCTGAAGATTCCTTTGTTGACAGTGGAAAGGGAGTAGGGTGTCGTTAAAAAAACACCTGGACGGGAGGGGAACTATGGTGGATAATCCAGTGGGTAAACGTCATCTTGAATTGTTTTCATTTAAATCTTCAGAAACGCCTAGAAGAATACCTGAACACAATGCTTGAGAAATCCTTCTACAGAAACTACCATGCAATGGTAATGTCAATCCCTGAGTTCCTCTCTCTCTGATGTCAGTCATAAAACCTTTGTGGGTAACTTAATGCTTCTGGTTTCTCTTCCTCCACCTTCTTCCTCTTTCTCTTCCTTGTAGCCTCCAAACGGTGGCACGATGGCACAGTGGTTAGCACTGCTGCCTCACAGTACCAGAGACCTGGGTTCAGTTCCACCCTCGGGCGACTGTCTGTGTGGAGTTTGCACATTCTCCCTGTGTCTGCGTGGGTTTCCTCCGGGTGCTCCGGTTTCCCCCACAGTCCAAAGATGTGCAGGTTAGGTTGATTGGCCATGCTAAATTGCCTTCAGTGTTCAGGGATGTGTAGCTTAGGTGGGTCATAAGGGGATGTGTCTGGGTGAGATACTCTGAGGTTCGGTGTGGACTTGTTGGGCCGAAGGGCCTTTTTCCACATTGTAGGGATTCTATTCTATTCTATTCAAAGTCAATTAGAGAGATGCCATTCTCTTTTATTAATGATTTCCATCTCTGGCGCACACAACTATAGATCATCCTTGGTCTCCCCATTGTCTAAAGGATCTGAACAAGTTCATCCTCTAATTGCCTGTTAAGTCTGCTGTGGGATTTCAAAATTGGTTCATTAGGCATATTGACAGTATGGTAGTTATTAACGTAATGGTGAAAAAACCCCGAGAGTCCCTCGATCGATTCCTCAGAGGTTTCAAAGATTAAAATCGTAGCCTTATTTTTTTCCCCCCTTATTCTCTGTCATGGTCTTAATGATACATGATAGGCCGTTTAAGACTGAGATCAGGAGAAATGTCTTCACCCAGAAAGTGGTGAGCTTATGGAATTCTCTGCTACAAGAGTGCTTGAGGCTAAAACGTTGAATGTTTTCAAGAAGGAGTTAGATATACATCTTAGAGTTAAAGGGATCAAAGGGAATGGGGAGAAAGTGGGAACAGGGGGGACTGAGTTGGATGATCAGCAATGACCAATATTGAAATGCCCAATGGCCTGTTCCTGTCCCTATTTTCTCTGTTTCTATCTTTCTATGTTTCATTCTTGCCCTCTATTTCTGCCTCAGCCTCTCTCTCTCTCTATCTCTCTCTCTCTCTCTATCTCTCTCTCTTTTTTGTGCTCTCCCTTCTCTGCCCCACCCGTTTTTCTCTCTCTCTCTCTCTCAACCCTACCCCACAACACTCTCCTCCATGCCCCCTTTCTGTGAGAAGGATTCCCCACTTTAAAGGCACATCACTGTCTTAAAAGAGAGACCCCCTTTATGTAAAAGCTGGATAGACAATGGAGGATGAAATGATTAGAATGGTCCTGCTCCAATTTCTAAGTTTTTAGCTGAAAGGATATTTCCTCTTGTTAGTAGGGTCATAGAGATCTTTAGCACAGAAAGAGGCTCTGTGGCCTATGAAATCTGTGTTGGTCAAAAACAACCACCTATCCATTCTAATGCCAATTTCCCAGCTCTTTGCCCACAGCCTTATATGCCTTGGCATCACAAGTGTACATCTAAATACTTCTGTAATGTTATGAGGGTTTTTGTCTCTCCCAACCTTACAGACAGTGAGTTCCAGATTCCCACTATCCTCTTCCCTCTAAACCTCCTATTCCTTACCTCAAATGTATGCCCCCTGTTCATTTATCCCTCTTGTCGACCCTGCCTATGCCCGTCATAATTTTATGCATCTTAATCATGTCCCTTCTCAATTTCCTCTAAGGAAAACAACCCCAACCTGTCCAATCTATCTTCATAACTGAAACTGTCTAGCTGAGGCACTATCCTGGTAAATCTCCTCCGCACCCCCTCCATTTCCCCGTCACCACCTGTGCTTGCTGGCCTTCACTGAATCCCAGTCAACCTATCTCTGTAATCTACACTACCTCGCCATCTCTGTAACCACCTCTGCCACCTACACTCCTCCCTATCTCTGTAACCTCCTCCAATTCCAGCCTGTTGAGATTTCCATCGCTCCACCACTAGTAGCTATGCCTTCAGTTGCCTGGGTCCGAGCTCAGGAACTCCTTCTGCCTCACTCGCTCGCTTTCTGGTTCATGATTGAATTAGTAACAGTCACCCCCAAAGTTATAGATTCAAATCCAGGCCAGAGGACAAAAGTCAAGGCTGACATCCCAAGTGCCCACCCTGAGGGTGCTGCAGTAATCCAGTACAGTTACAACATTGGCATCCCCTACCTGACAATGTGTGATAGAGTACCCCCAATTTGCATGGATGAGCGCAGCTCCAATAGCACTCAAGAAGCTTGACACCATTCAAGACAAAGCAGCCCGCTTGTTTGGAACTTCATCCACAAACACCCACCACCAATGCTCAGTAGAAGCAGTGTATACCATCTGTAAGATGAACTGCAGAAATTCACCATAGATCCTTAGCATTTTCTTAGCCCGTGACCACTACCATCTGGAAGGACAGGGGGCAGCAGATACATGGCAACACCACCACTGTAAGTTCCCCTCCAAGCTACTCAGCATCCTGACTTGGAAATAAATCCTTCACTAGTACTGAGTCAAAATCATAGATCGTGGAAACAGGCCCTTTGGCCCAGCAAGTCCACACCGATCCTCAGAACATCCCACCCAGACCCATCCCCTGTAACCCACCTAATCTACGCATTCCTGAACACTGGGCAATTTAGCATGGTCGATCCACCTATCCTACACATCTTTGGACTGTGGGAGGAAACTGGAGCACCTGGAGGAAACCCACGCAGACACAGGGAGAATGTGCAAACTCCACACAGACAGTCGCCCAAGGGTCAAATCAAACCCGGGTTCCTGACACTGTAAGGCAGCAATGCTAACCACTGCGCCACCATGCCTGGAATTCCCTCCCTAAGGGCATTGTGGATCAACTTACAGCATGTGGGCTACCGTGGTTTAAGAAGGCAGCTTACCACCGTCGTCTTGGGCAAATAAGGATGCTGAATAAAAATAAAATTGGCCTAGACAATGATGCCCATGTCCCACGAGTGAATTTTAAAAAAAAAAGCCAAGGCCCAGTCAATGTCCTGTGATCACTATAGAAGCTCCCAGGGTCAAAAATTGGTAAAAGAGGAGGTATTTGTTGTTAACATGGTTAGTAGCAGTGAGGCTTCATCTTATGTGAGCTCTGTTGTAGATTTGCTGCCACCCTCCTGTGTCCTACTAAAGATCTATTAGGCCTGCTTTTGGCCTCACCATGAGAAAAGGCTCTCGCAGCGAAGTGACTATGTAAAAATGACTTTTGTTACTGAAACTGAGGGAGACCTCAATATCATCTATTACCTCCGAGATCCAGATCTCCTCTTTTGCCCTGGGTGTGCATAACGTCATGTTGGAGAGGTGCTTCACATTGCTTATCAGCGTTAGCTCTTTCAGTGCCTAATGTGCCTTTTACATACAAAAGCATTCTCTCCCATGTCTCTCGGTTAAATTGGCAAATAAAAACAATGATTTTTTTTCTGAAGAAGGGTCCAGACCTGAAACGTCAGCTTTCCTGCTCCTCTGCTGCTTGGCCTGCTGTGTTCATCCAGCTCTACACCTTGTTATCCATGATTTGGTCGCAGTTGTGATACTGTTTGTGGGATCATGCTGTGTTGAGAAAACAACTTCACTGGCTGTAAGGCACTTTGTAATGCCCTAGGGCTGTGACAGTAGTTGTACAAAAGCCAATCTTTTTGGTTGGGGCATGCCCTGAAACCATGTGACAGTGGAGCCAGGGACTTCTGGGTTATGGTAGGCCTGGAGCAGGGACTCCAAGTGTTGTCAAGGCAACAGCAGCAGCAGAGTTGGGGGAGGGGGTTGGCTAATGGTTGTGGCGTGAGTGGGGTCCAGCACGAGACCCGACATCGGAAGCTGGTCGGCAAGGTACACCCAGCGACACAGAGATGGCACCTGAAGAGTGGTGACGTCAACATTTGGCGGGGGGAGCGGTTCTGGCACAGGAAATGAAATGGTGGTGGCGCAGGTGTCATTGGTCAGCTAAGTTGGAACTCATCACAGTTTACTTGTTGTCATATAAACCATGAAGATACAGTGGAAAGTGTTTTGTTGTCGCAATCCAGCGCAATTTTGAGGTACAATGAGGATAAAGAAGTTGCTTCAATAAGAGATAACACGGTGTAGAGCTGGATGAACACAGCAGG
>JAHRHZ010000189.1:54247-66172 GCA_024137785.1 Ginglymostoma cirratum | reverse complement strand
AGAGCCAAAACGTCAGCTTTCCTGCTCCTCTGATGCTGCTTGGCCTGCTGTGTTCATCCAGCTCTACACCATATTATCTCGGATTCTCCAGCATCGGCAGTTCCTACTATCTCTTGCTTCAATAAGAGTTCGTTTTCTGTTCAGTTGTCTATCGAGCATGGCTTCTGCAAGGTATCCAGATCCTCAAGGAGTCCCGCTCCAGAAACACCAATGGTGAGGCTGATGACCTGGGGAGACCCCACTTCACTGACACCACCAAGGGTCCGGGTTTTTACCAGGACTCCTTGCCCGGGTTCCACCGTTGCCAGGAGTTCCTGCTTTGGTCGTTCTATCACTGAGAGTTCAGGCTCCGGGCACCTCCAGAGCTGTCAGGAGTTCCATCGATGCTGCAGCTACCACCACACTTGAATATGAAGAAGAAAGGGGGAAAAAAAAGATATAGAGTACTTAGAGAAAACATTGGTTTGGAGCAGATGGGCTCCAATGAGCCCGATACTACCTACTGTGCTGTTGCCATCTGTATTTAACGATGGGAGCGGTAGAACAAAGATAGGCTGTCTTTCAGCTATATCTTTTAATCTTAAATCTTTGTTTTTATTTTGAAGAAGTTTGTGGTTTATTTGTATAGTCAGGAATTTATTTTGCCTTTGAGGTATTTGAAACAGGACTGATAGTGACTAACTCACATTTGCTCTGGAATTCAATGCTCTATTTTTGAATTTGCTCTCTGCTTCCATTTGTTGTGGTTTAACAGGTTGTGTTTAATTCTAGATGGCCTTCCTGGATGTTAGTGAACTGTCCTTCATTCCAGATTTGGGTCCAAAAGGCCTGTGAGTGATTTGATTTTTGTTGAGCTGTCATAGTACACATATTTGCTCTCTCACACACATGCTCACTTGCATGCACAAACACGCACACGCTTGTTGTCTCAAACTTGCACTCAGAGAATTCTAATACATACACTTCCTCTTTCTGTCTGTCTCTCTCTGCTTTTGTCTGTGCCTTTCTTTCTCTATTGCTGTCTGCCTGTGCCTCGCTGTCACGCTTGCACTCTCATTCTCGCTCTCTCGCGTGCTTGTTCTCTCTCTCACTCATTCCTCCTCTCTAACTCGTTTTGGTGATATTTGTGGGGAAACCCGAGAGCCGCCCACTGGGACAAGGTTTAATTTCAACACTCTGTTAACAGGGAGGCGATGATTGTGAAGCGATCAGGGGGACACCGCATTCCTGGTCTAAACTGCTGTGGACGACATAAAGTCTGCTATCAATGGTCAAAGAGGTCAGTCCAGTTTAGAACCTTGTACATGTGGTAAAATAAAGACATCACAAGTGTATGTATGAACTGACTTTTCGACCAGTGTTGTGCAGTTGGAGTGAATCGTACCCTTTTACTTACTGTGTATGCTGTCCATGATGATGAGCTGATGATGAGATAGCCACACATGGGACTGTACAGTACATGACAGGAGTCAATCGTTCCCTTTTGGATACTACGTGATGCTCACGTTTCTGTAGTGCCTTTTTGGCTTAATAATAGTTAATAATTGAAGGGAGATTATTTGTCCGTCAAGGAAGGAAGCTCCAAGCATCTACCGCCCTTTTAAGTGAAAATGTGCTTCCCAATTTGACTCTTGAAAGGTCACCTTTAGATACTACCCTTAGTCCTGGCTTCCAGACCATGGGAAATAATGTTTCTGCATCGTTCCAGTCTGGTCCCTTAATATCTGAGAAATGTAATAAAAGTACCCATTAACCTTCCAAACACAGCCCCAATTGGATAACAGGGTGTGGGGCTGGATGAACACAGCAGGCCAAGCAGCATCAGAGGAGCAGGAAAGCTTGACGTTTCGGGCCTAGACCCTTCATCATTAACATTGCTCAGTGTGCTAATACGCTCTGGTTTTTTTTTTTCTCATTTAGCATTTTTTTTCACCATTTACTCCAAACATAATTTGGTGTTGTATGCAAATATGAAAGTTTCAGAATGTCTTGTATAGTTATAAAATACATAATGTTATGTACTGTCATTAAATTATGTTCTATAACTGCTTGTAGCACAGAGCTTGACTTTGCTGAAAGTAGGGATGCTTTTCTGCAACGTTTCTTTTTGCACTCTGACATGTGCAGGAATGCCACGTTTAAAACAGTTCTTATTGGAGGAGAGAAAGGGAGCCTGTTTGGTTGGCAAGTGGACTCATGGGATGAGACATGGGGAGCTATGGACTCACCCAAGCTGCCGAGAAATTCAAAAAAGGCACAAGGCTTGAATATATTAGGAACAAAAAAGAAGTTGCTGGAAATGCTCAGCAGGTCTGGCAGTGAAGAAAAAAAATCAGTGTTAACGTTTCGGGTCCAGTGACTTTTCTTCAGAACCTGTTCCTGATTTGGAGCATCTACAGTTCTTTCGGTTTTTGCTTGCATTTTTTTTTACAGGTCCCTATCTGTTTGATTTGGTTCATCTATTGTCATGTGTTTTGTTACAAAATGCGGTGAAAAGAGTTATATAGTGTCGCTATTCTCTGGCGCCATCTTAAAACATGGAAAAAGAAACAAAAACATAGAGTATAAAAGGCAGAATAGTGAGGAATTTGAAGAAAAAGTGTTCAACATTGCAGTTCTTCTAAAGTGCTGAGCCACGGGCCTGATAGCCAGGCAAGAGCCCCCTTCGCTGTGTCACTGCCACTGGAATGAAAGTCACCACTGTTCGGTGCCATCTCGCCTCCAACAATGTCTTTACTAGACTTTGCCAGTGGAGGCACCACTGATGCCACCGGTTGCCGCACCAGCCCAAACTCAATGCCACTGTCCCCACGAGTCTGCATGGTGCTGACTTGAGTCCGCACTGGGCACTCTCTCACAGTCACCGATGCCATTGCCGTGCTCTTCAAGAAGAGGTAAGTGATATAAACCAGAAACAAAATGAAAACTGGGAAAAGAAAGGAGGAAAAAAAGGCTACACAAAGGAAAAATGGATTGAGTAGACGAGCCCCAGCTTCAGAAGCCCTACTCCACCACCATCTTACCAGATGTCATACCGAATATTGAATATATGATTGAACATAGATTCTCGCAACTATAAATGAGCCACATTACAAGCAAGACTGAATAATTTTAAACTGATTGATTGTTCATGTTAACTAATGTTGCACTTAGTATTGCTCAGTCAGTGCTGTTCAATTGCAGAATCGTACCTCACAACAGATATTTTTATTTTGGGTTTTGAAAGCGCAGGCTTGTGGTGCAAGGTTTGAACTCTGCCTGTTACAAGCAAACAAGACCTACAAAATACAAACCTTGCATTGCACCAGCATTGAAATTCATGCATAGAATTGCTCAAGTTGATTGTTTGCGATCTGGTATTTTTGCATGGTTCCAGACGACTGCAAGACAAGATCTTCACCAACTTTTCTCTCTTTCAGCAACATTGCACAATATTATATTGCGTTATTCTTATCATTCCCAAACCGTGACTAACAGTTCCTCCCTGCATAGTTACTTGTGCCTTCTCTCTGCCTGAGTAAATTACTTTTCATCTCATCTCGGTATTTTTTGACTTCTAAATTAATCAGTAATTAAAGAATATAGAAGTAATTGACTAATTTTATTTTTGTAAACTAATATTCCCTTTGAGATTTGGCATTCTTGCCATTCTATCCTGATGAGCAAGAGATGAAAAATCTTGACTTTCAGTGATACTCAAGTTCTGTGCCTTTGAATGACCATTATTAGTTTGTCTGGAGTTAAATTGGTTTTAACTGAAATATTCTCCAGTGGTGTAGCTGAGGCGTAACTTGTTCTTTTTTCCAGGTGGATTGTTATTAAGGATTCCTTCCTTCTGTACATGAGGCCTTCGAATGGGGTCATCTCCTTCGTGCTCCTCTTTGATAAGGGGTTCAACGTCCAAGTTGGTAGCAAGGAAACAGGCACGAAATATGGAGTGATGATTGAAAATCTGTCCAGGTTCAACCTCTTGTCCTTTTGATCTGTTCCCTAGTCTCTCTGTTTATCTTTCTTGGAGGGGGATAGGGACAGGAGGAGGCCATTCAGCCCCTGGCACCCATGCTACCATTTGAAGAGGGTTCATCCTTTCAGACAAGACAGTGTGACTTTGCCTCAGAAGGTGGGGTATTGAATTTTTTTGTACTATTGTGATTGATTTTCCTGCTCACAGCTCCTCCCCTCCTCTAACTCCTTCCTGTGATGTAAGGCTTGTGTTCTGAGGAGACGTTCAGCAGGTTAGACCTATAGCCAGTGGAGTTTAAAAGAATGGTTATGTTAGAACATATGAGATTCTGAGGAGAATTGACATGGGATGGAGGCATTCTGAGAGGATGTTTCTCCCCCACCCCCCCCCCCCCCCCAACCCTTGAGATAGACTGTAACTAGGGAGCATAGTTCAGAGCCATAAACTGTTCCAGAAAGAGGCCATTCAGCCTATTATATCCGTGTCTGTCATCGAGCGCCAATCTATTCTGGTCCCATTTTCCAGCTGTTGATCCACAGCCTTGTAGGCCTTGGCATCACAAGTGCACATTTAGATTCTTCTACAAGCCAGCTCTTCAAGTCCTTCTGCAGCCTCCCCACCACCTCAGTAGTACCTGTCCCTCCACCTATCTTTGTATCATTTGCAAACCTAGCAACAATGTCCTCAGTTCTTTTGTCCGGGTCATTGTCCAATGTATAACGTGAATAATGTGGCCCCTAACACTGCCACCTGTGGATCTCTACTAGTCACTGGCTATCATCCTGAAAAAGACCTCTTCATCTCCTGCCTTCTGCCAGTCAGCTAATCCTCTACCCATGCCAGTGTCTTGTCCTTAACACCATGGATTCTGGTCTTGTTTAGCAGCCCACTGTGTGGCACCTTGTCAAAGGCCTTCTTGAAATCTGAGTAGATCATATTCACTGGTTTTCCTTTGTCTAACTTGTTTGTAACCTCAGATTAGTCAGACATGACGTCCGCTTGATGAAGCCATGCTGACTTAGCCCTTTATTACCATGCACTTCCAAGTTCTCTGCAATCTCATCCTTTAATAATGGACTCTTAAAAACTTAGCAATGTCTGGGGTCAGGTGATCCAACCAATAATTTCCTGTGTTCTGCCTCCTTCCCTTCTCAAACAGGAGTATTACACGAGCTATTTTCCAGTCCTCTGGGAGCTTCCTTGACTTCAGTGATTCCTGAAAGATCATCACCAATTCCTGTACAGTTTCCTTAGCTATCTCCTTCAGAACTCCATCTTATCTGTAGTCCATCTTATCCAGGTGATTTATCTGTCTTCAGACCTTGCATCTTCCCCAGCACCATCCCCACCACTACACTCACCTCTGTCCCTTGACTCAGTTGAATTTCTCGTATGCTACTAGTATCTTCTGCTGTGAAGATTGATGCAAAGTTTCTTTGTCATTTCTTTGTTCACCATTGCTACTTCCTCCATTCTCATTTTTCAGTGGTTCAATGTCCACTTTTGCTTCTGTCCCACCATTTACAGATATTAAAAATCTCTTACGATCTTCTTTTCCATTACTAGCTAGCTTACCCTCATTTTTCATCTTTTCACCCTATTACTTTTTTTAGTTATCTCTTCTGGTTTTAAAGGCTTCCCAGTCCTCTGGCTTCCCACTGACCTTCATCACATTGTACATGTTTTCTTTTGCTGCTGTGCAGTCCCTGATTTCCCTTGTCAGTTATGGTTACCTTATTCTCCCTTTAGCATGTTTCTGCTTCCTTAGGAAGAATTTCTGCTGTGCCTCCCGAGTTACCCCCAGAAACTCCTGCCATTGCTGCTGCACCGTTTTTCCTGCTAGGCCCTTCTTCCCTCTAATTCTGGCCAGCGCCTTCCCCATGGAGCCATAGAGATATACAGATCAGAAACAGGCCCTTCGGCCCAATTTGTCCATGCTGACCAGGTTTCCTAAACTGAACTTATCCCATTTGCCTGCGTTTGGCCCATATCCCTCTAAACCTTTGCAATCCACGTACCAAATGTCTTTTCAATGTTGTAATTGTACTTGCCATACTACTTCCTCTGGCAGCTCATTTAATTTACTCACCATCATGTCCTTATAGTTACCTTTTTACTCAATTGTAATACATCTGACTCCAGCTTCTCCCTCTCAAAACAGCCGGGTGGATTTTGTCATATTTTATCATAGAACCCCTGAGGGGTTCCTTCACCTTAAGCTCATCATCAAATCCAGAACTGCCTGTTTCCCGGTGGGCTGCTCCAAAAAAAAATCTTGTAGACATTCCATGAAATCTTTTTCTTGAGATCCACTACTGACTTGATTTTCCTAGTCCATCTGCATGATGAAATCCCCCATGATTTTTTTAATAGTGCCTTACTTATGTGCCTTTCAATCTCCTGATTTATCTTCTGCCCACATCCTGACGACTGCTAGGAGGCCTGTACGTAACTGCCATAAGTGTCTTTTTATTTCCCTTTTGCGGTTCCTCAACATTACCCACACAGATTCTACGCTTTCCAGCCCTAGAAATCTTTTCTATCAATTTGAATTTTATTTATTACTAACGAGGCAATCCCACCACCTATGCCCATCTCCTTGTCCTTCTGATAGGATGCAAATCCTTGCATATTTTAGTTCCCAGCCCTGACCCCTTGCAACCATGTCTCTGTGCTGCTCACAACATCATACCCACCAATTTCAACCTATGCTACGAGCTCATTTACCTTGTTTTATATGCTACGCACATTTAAGTACAACACCCTCAGTCCTGCATTGACCATCTGATTTCTCATAGTTGTCCTGTTTATCTGCTGTTCTTGTGAAGTTAGATTCTTGAGCCTTTCCATACGGTATGTCCCATGACTTGTCTGGAAACTTTAACCTCTCCTGAGCTCTCTTCCCCCTTCTAATTGTTTACAAAGTCAATTTGTAACCTCAATTTGTACCATCAGTTTGTCTACCTTATTCTGAATGCTTCGTGCATTAAGATACAAAGCCTTAACTTTGTTCCATTATTGAGTTTTCCTACACTTCTGTCCCATCAGAACGGCTCCCTCCTTCCCCGGTACTAGCGCCAATGTTCCACGAGGCTTTTCCTCCCACACCGATCTCTCGGCCATGCATTCACCTCTTCAATCTTGTTGATCCTCATGGCTCAGATAGTAATCCAGAGATTAATACCTCTTTGATTCTGCTTTTTAATTTAGCCTCCAGCTGCTCATATTCCCTCAGCAGAACCTTTTTCCTCTTCCTCGTTCTACCTGTATTATTGGTCCCTATGTGGACCATGACAACTGAATCTTTCCCCTCCTATTCCAAGTTCCTCTACAGCTCAGGTGAGACCCCCTGAACCTGGGCATCAGGCAGACAACACAGTCTTCAGGACTGTTGATCCTGGCTATAGAGAGCACATTCCCCTGACAAAACTATCCCCATCCACCACCACCACACCCACCCCCCCACTTTGGCACTGGATTCCTTTTCCAGCACCACTCATACTCACACCGTCCTGTATCTGACCACTGACTGAATTTGAGGTAGTTAAGCTGAGGGCTGTGACCATGTCCTGTGTCATAGTGTCCAGGTAACTCTTTCCCCCTCCCTGATGTGTTGCGATATTCAAAGCTCAGACTCCATCTCATCAACTGAGTTTCTCAAACAATCGACGCCTACTATAGATGTGGATGCTATGAGCCCTAACTGGGTACACCAGCATCCACATCATGCAGGTACAGCACATTGCCCTGCATCTTTAATTTGTTTATTCAGTTCCTAATTTTTTTTTTAAATCTCCTACAGGCCTTTTATTTTTTAATTTGTAAACAATTTCTCCTGTCTACCTTTAATTTGAATGCAATTTATAACAGTCAAATTAGCAGCAATTAACAACCAATGAACACAGGATGTCTCTCTTTATTTTGTGCTGGTCACCTGATCCTGAGCTTCACGTTGTGCTGTTTCTAAACAAAAAAACTTGCAAATTTTAAAGCAAACAAAAAAGAAGCTGAAGTACCTCTTTCCGTTTTCACTGAATTCCCATGCTGCCTCCAGTGTCCCCAAACCACGTATTCATTTGGCTGTGTCCCTCTGTGGATGTGATCGCTGCTTCCTGATGCAAAGGTTTCTGTCTAAAATCTCCTGTCTTAGAAGGTCCACAGCTTGGAAATCACTTCTGCTGAAGGGACTGCTTCCACTGATTCTCGAGTCCCCTGCTAGTAAATTTTTTTATCTTTTGAACTGAGCTCTGGGTTCTTTCTGAACCTTTAGTTCTGAGGTCAGAACTCGACCGTTTGCCAAAATGTGTTTAGTTCTGCCTGCTGTAGACTCGATGGAATAAATATTTTATCCATTATGCTGCGGGGCTCTTCCAGATACTCTACTTCAGTTCCAAGAAAGCATGTGACTGAAATCATTTTGAAATAAAACTGAAATACATTCTGACTATTTTAAAAGAAACCCTTCACAGAAATGACTCTCATCCATCTGCCTCTGAAATCCAGGTACAAAAGTATGTTGGATATGGTATGCCTTATGTCACAGTGTCATGAAGACATGCTTCTGGATATCATTTCTAAATGGCCTGGCTCTAATTTTAAGTTCTGCCCCCTTATTATGGAGTTCCTATCCCCAACACAATAAGAAATAATTTCTCTCTATCAAGTGTAATCACCTTAAATCATCTTGAGTCCATTCAGTAACCATAATGAACAATCTACAGTTTGTCTCATCTATTAATCAAGGATATAGTGGAGTATAATGTAATAATTTTATATTGAGTAGACTTCTCAGGTAAATTGAGCACGTCTCCATTATCTCAGTGAATGGCAGAGCGGACTTGATGGGCTGAATGACCTACATAAGCTCCTATATCTTTTGCTGTATTAAGTTTTATTTTTAGTTGAACAACTAAAGAAAGCATTCAGGAAAATAACAGCCAAAAATGTGTTTGTCCTGCCCCATCATGTCCATTATTTACCAATTGCTGGATATGATTTGATTTATTATTGTAACACACACTGAGATACAGTGAAAAGTATAGTTTGGCCTGCTAACAAGACAAATCTTGGGGCGGCACGGTGGCTCAGTAGTTAACACTGCTGCCTCACAGCGCCAGGGACCTGGGTTCAATTCCTCCCTTGGGCGACTGTCTGTGTGGAGTTTGCACATTCTCCCAGTGTCTGCGTGGATTTCCTCTGGGTGCTCCGGTTTCCTCCCACAGTCCAAAGACGTGCAGACTAGATGGATTGGCCATGCTAAATTGCCCGTAGTGTTCAGGGAGGTGTAGCTTAGGTGGGTTATAAGGGGATGGGTCTGGGTGGGATGCTCCAAGGATCGGTGTGGATTTGTTGGGCTGAAGGGCCTGTTTCCACACTGTAGGGATTCTATGTAATATGTAAAATCGTACCTTACATAAATACATTAAGGTAAAAGAACAGAATTTGGAATATAGTGTTACAGCTACGGAGACGGTGCAGAGAAAGATCAACTCTAACATATGAGAAGTCGGTTCATAAGTCTGATAAAACTTTCAAACTTTGGTACCTTCTGCCTGATTGAAGAGGGTGGAAGAGAGTAAAACCAGGGTGGGAGGAGTCTTTGGTTATGTTGGCTGCTTTCTTGAGGCAGTGGGAAGTGTAGATGGAGACAATGGAAGGAAGGCAGGTTTTCGTGATGGACTGAGCTGTGTTCCTGACTCTGTGTAATTTCTCGTGGTCTTGGGCAGAGCAGTTGCTGGACCAGGCTGTGATGCATTTGGATAGGATGCTTTTTATGGTGCAGCTATAAAAATTGGTAAGAGTCCTTGTAGACATGCCGAATTTCCTTAGCCATCTGAGGAGGTGGAGGTGCTGATGTGCTTTCTTGCTTGTAATCTTGCCGTGGATGGACCAGGATAGATTGCTGGTGATATTTACTCCTAGGAACTTAATGCTCTCAACCACCTCCGCCTCAGCACCGTTGATACAGACAGGGGCAAGTCTGCCACGCTGCTTCCTGAAGTCGATGACCCGCTCCTACATTTTGTTGACCATGCCACTAAGCTGTCCATCTCCTTTCTGTACTCTGTCTCATGGTTATTTGAGATCTGACCCACTACAGTAGTGCCATGAGCAAACTTGCTCTATGATTGAGACTATTAACTTTGACTGAAGGGTAAGAAGTAGGAGCAGCATGTGGCCTCCTGGGCCTGTTCTGTCACTCAATATAATTGTGGCTAATCTTAAGTTTCACTTCGCTTTTCCCTTCTGCTGCGCCGTTTACCTTGATTCTCTGGGAGACCAAAAATCCATCGATCCTGACCTTACACATTTTCAACTTTGAAGCCTCCACAACCTTCTAGGAGAGAGGATTCCACAGGCTCGCCACCCTCCCAAGTGAAGACATTTCTCCTCCCCTCAGTCCAAATCAGCCAACCTTTTCTCCTAAAATGTGACACACCCCACCAATGTTCCAGATTCCCCAACCCCTGGGGTGAGGAGGGGGGTGGTGCCCCAAGTGTGGACCCTTCGGAATTGTTTCAGTCTGACAAGATCACCTCTCATTCTTTTCTCGCCATTGTGTAACCACTTGTTCCTAGGAATCTATTGAGTGGATGGTGAGCCCAGTGATCTTCTATGTGGGAGCAGGTGGTAAGCCCTTATATTCAGCAGAGGCATCAGGAAAGGTGAATTAAAGGATGACAAACTGAGAGTTGTGTGCAGCTTGCCTTTCACCAAAGCTCAGCAACACTCAGGAGAGCAGAGAAGTGTGGTTCCGGTGGTGGTAGCGGTGGCAACGGCGGTGGGTGGTGAGGTCGAGATCGCGATGAGATCAGCCTTGATTGTATCAAATGGCAGTGCAGGCTGGATGGGCTGAATGGCTTCCTACTGCTAAAGTTTGTTTGTTTGTTTTTTATGGACCGGTTGGACCTGTTTCTGAGCCATGCATCTGCATCATGAGGAAGTCACATGTCACTCTAGAATGTAATCTCTGGCTAAAAGTTCCTTCACCCACTCACTGATAATGATCAGCCTGACAGCAACACCCTGGTTTGTGTTAATGCAGTTTGTTTTTGTTTTCTCCCCCTTCAGGACTCTGATCATTAAATGCAGCAGCTACAGACAGGCTTGTTGGTGGAAACAAGAGATAACCAATCTGGCTGAGAGATACGGCCAGGATTTCCTTACAGAACACCGCTTTGACTCCTTTGTCCCTGCTCGACATGACATCCAGGTTCGATGGTAACTATCAAACAGCCCCCTGGCTACACTCGGTTTCAGCTTTTATTTCCTTATTTTGTCAGCAGAAGCCTGAGTATATTGGAGTGGAAACAAGGGCGTGGTCGACCCATTGTCTCCACCTGCTCCTGCCCCACCGAACTCATCTCCACCTACCTAGACTCCATTTTCACCCCCTTGGTCCAAGAACTCCCTACCTATGTCCGTGACACCACCCACACCCTCCACCTCCTCCAGAACTTCCAATTCCCCAGTCCCCAACACCTCATTTTTACTATGGACGTCCAGTCCCTACACACCTGTATTCCCCATGCAGATGGCCTAAAGGCCCTCCGCTTCTTCCTGTCCCGCAGAACTGACCAATCCCCCTCCACCGACACCCTCATCCGCTTAGCCAAACTCGTCCTCACCCTCAACAACTTCTCTTTCAATTCCTCCCACTTCCTACAGACAAAGTGGGTGGCCATGGGTACCCGCATGGGCCCAAGCTATGCTTGCCTCTTTGTAGGTTACGTGGAACAATCCCTCTTCCGTACCTACACTGGCCCTAAACCCCACCTCTTCCTCCGTTACATGGATGACCGCATCGGCGCCGCCTCGTGCTCCCACGAGGAGCTCGAACAGTTCATCCACTTCACCAACACCTTCCACCCCAACCTGAAGTTCACCTGGACCATCTCCAACACTTCTCTCTCCTTCCTGGACCTCTCTGTCTCCATCTCGGGTAACCACCTAGAAACCGA